>JARKHS020007814.1:0-47894 GCA_030143305.2 Amblyomma americanum | reverse complement strand
ACGGTACGCTTGTCGCGTTCCTCCAGTTGACCGCTTCATCTAACACCTTCAAAAGAGCCAGTACCCTCCTGAGCATAAAAGTTGATCTGAAGAGGACTCTACTACAGTTGAAGCTCTGGTATTAGAGCGCCACACTTAGGTGCCCGTTGCGGCGTAACTGGTAGAGCTATATCAAACCGTAGTGCTCGATGAAGGATGAAAGTAGGGTCTAAAGAACGGAGGTTGAGAATGGAAAGGTGGAGACGGGTGGCAGTGGAAGAGGCAGGGCGAAGCGTAAGGTGAAAGGCGAAAGTGAAGGAGGAGTCTACCGGAGGCGAGAAGGTTCTTTTTTTCACTAGTGACTTCCTAAACGCATTTATGAATGAATGATGATGAATCTTTATGGCGCAAGGGCAGCTTTGGCCAAAGAGCGCCATGGCACAAGGTTGTTTTTCATTTCACAAGGTGGGGTCAAAGACCCATTTCCCAAACATTTCACCCCAAAGAAGCCGAGCACCAGGCAGGGGAAAGCTTGTACCTATTGTATCACCGGTGGGTACCCGGCGGCACTGGGGATCGAACCCCACACCTCCCGCATGCGAGGCGGATGCTCAAACCACTAGGCCACCGCAGCGGTCGTAAACGCATTTACAGATAGCCGCCATGCGTAGTACGTCCACCGCAACCACCAGCGCAAAAGTGTTTGTGGTGGATCCGGCAGCAGGCAAATACTTCCAGAATAAATCCCCTTCAGGCCGGAAATATATGAGGGTTTGTAATAAACGATGGACAAACTTGTCCAAGTGAGGTGATTCTGGCGCAAGATTGCGGGCCCCTTCATTTTCGCACATGTGCGCGGCTGATTGTGTTCGAACCAGCGCAAGACTTACAGCAAAACTACCCGTCTCAAGTTGAGTCAGCCGTGAATACGCAGCCAAACAGTCAAACAGAACGTACATGTGTGCCTTTATACGGTGTCCTTTAGTGAAGCTACGCCATTACCTTGGGAACGGACGCGCGATTCCCTGCAGGCCACTCGCCTCGCCACTGCTCATAACGATGAGTGTGTTAGTCGGAGGCCTTGGGGGACAAGGTGGCAACGCTTCTCATAGTGCTGTTCAGGGCAAATTATGTGTCGTATGCGTTTTCTGCCTCATCATGTCCCAAAATCAAGCTACGATAACATTTCGCGCTAGAAAATACTGTAAACGTCGATATTTTTTATTCTGATTGACATTCGAGGGCTTTCGGCTAGGAGCTCTACAGTTTGTAGTGGTCGATGATGATCTCACTCTGCATTACCATGTTGGGCACCAACGCAAGAACTACAGCCTGCTAGAGATAAGGCACGCTAAATACATATAAAGCTTTGATATTCGCTACTGATCCGGAGTTCGCGGGTTCGAACCCGGCCGCGGCGGCTGCGTTTTTATGGATGCAAAACGCTAAGGCGCCCGTGTTCTGTGCGATGTCAGTGCACGTTAAAGATCCCCAGGTGGTCGAAATTATTCCGGAGCCCTCCACTACGGCCCCTATTTCTTCCTTCCTTCTTTCACTCCCTCCTTTATCCCTTCCCTTTCGGCGCGGTTCAGGTGTCCGCCGATATATGAGACAGATACCGCGCTAGTTCCTTTCCCCAAGCACCAAGTATTATTATTATATTTGATATTCGCCGAAGCTACTAATGGTGCAGGGCTACTAAGCCGGAGGTTGACCAAGTAGTACAGCGCTGTAAGCTGCTGGTTGACAGATGCGTTCCTTCAGCGTGTCTATGGAGTTACCGTAATACGATTTTGAGGTGAGAATTTTTGTGAACTACTTATCCACTGGTCAACTGAGCGATGATAACGATTAAAGTCGGTCAGCTCGTTTTTATTGTAGACAGCGGAGTGCAACGTCTCCTGAAAAGCTTGCGCCTGGGACACGTTGCCGCCAGAGTGGAACAGGTTCAATTTCAGCAGCGTCGAACCAATGCGACCTTGTCATCCACTCGTGGCCCTCTTTCTAGTCCGAATTTATGCTTTGGCAAACAAAACGCCTACCAACTTTGTTCATTAATATAAGTGTTTTGTCGAGGTTGAGGTGGCAACACAAACCTTGTGAGATTTCAAGTGTATTGCTTCGATTTTGTCAGTTCACACCAGCTTAGGATGACCGTTCTTTACGGACATGTGCGTTTGAACAGATAGAGCCCACACCAAGCTCATCGCGTTACGCAAAAGCTTTTCTCCCACATCGCCTCTCAATATTTGGCTGCACTAATTTTTTCGCGATAACGAGGATGCCTCGTTCTTATAGGCTTTATATCCTGTCCTTGGAGAAGAAGCAAGAAGGCGTAGGTAATTCAGATTTTACAAGCGGAATACTGCTTGAAGTTTCAAGTTATTCAAAATCATTTCACAGTCAATCACCCGCGCCTTCTTGGTAACCAGCGTACATAATGCTGTTTCTACACAAATTATCCTGCAAATATTGTAGATTGTAATGTTGATAAGGATGAATAATTAACGGATATTCCAGCAGGTCACTTAATACTGGTTTCATGCCCTTTCTCGGACGTGGCCATTTTGTTCAGAAAACTGCTACCATGCGCCGCAAGGACGTTAACTTCTCCTCTTTTTCCTTTTGACCTTTTCTTCCTCGCATATATGCCTAGGCTGGCCGACGGGAGGGCTCTCCGCGGCAGGGTTTGTGCGGACGCGGTAAACAATGTTCGGATTAGCTTCAACACTGAAGCAGGCATGAAGCCTGCTCTGAGCCTGAGGCAGTCTACTGGGAGAGCGCAGCCCAGTGGTCTGACATCCAGGCGATTTTTACAATATCCCCTGCTCCGAATGCTCGTTGTCATTTGGGAAGCTAAGTACGGGGGAAGGTTAGAACCTGATGTCAGACAAATGAGCAGTGACCGCAGCGCAATCCATAGGACCATAGGATTGTTACCATAGGATTGAATTTGGCGGAGTAATTTTGCTCAAAAACGAGCAAAGGAGGGAAAGAGAATCCTCCTTAACTCGTGGCACATTCAGGTAACGCGAGGGGGGGGGGGGAGGATCCTAATCGCCGCTTGGAAACCGTGGGAACCATTCCGTCTTCCTACGCTCACTGGTTACGTTCGGTGAGCGGCGCTGCAACTCACACATTGATGAAGAAACCGAGTATGTTGCGAAACGTCGATATTGAAAAACTTTGTTGACAGTCATTGATCGCTTATATTAAATATTTAACCAAGTGTTTTTTTACTTTTTTTACGCAGACCTGAACTGACTGGAAAAACCTCCCTGCACAAATATGCAATAAAAACAATCAGCTGTTCCGCGTTGCAAAATTTAGCATTGCATATTCAGGTGCTATTTATTAATGTAGCTACTGAATTTTCTTCATTTTTGGTCATTTTACTTCTACCTCTATGTAATGGCTCTAGTCCTCAGGGGTATAATAAATGAAATTAAAAACAGAAAAAAGGTGGTGGAATCTCCGGGATCTTTCAGAGCGAGGTTTAGTACCTCAAAGGCGAAGCGTTCTCCTCCAATCTGCAGTGCTAAAGCTACTGGCTCAAGAGAAAAAATATTGGCGGACGCTTATGCTTTGCCGTTAAAAGTCAAACGAGACACTGTGGTGCAGCGCCTCATGGTATTACTCATGTATGCATCAGTACCCAAAGGCACTTCACGAAGTCTAAGACCGCAATGCATTCGCTAGTTCAACTTTTATTCAGCTCAAATAAGCGAGCCTTCGCAGCGTGTTCGGCGCGTGCTCGCCTCACATTCTGAAGGACCTGGGTTTCAATTCCTCTTTTCTACACATTTTTTTTCTATGGAGGTTATCGTGTTACAACGCCAACAACGACGACACCGGCTTTTCTGAGACGCGTGCTCTTTAACCCCGTTGGGTTGAAAATTGTGGCAGTGATCTAACATGAATACCCTCTGGGCAGCATCTTTCACTTTAACCGATTCTGTGTTTGGATGCAATAAAAACAGCGAAAAGTAGAGCAGTGGCGGAATGGAGTGAATTTTAAGGAAATAATTTTGCATTACCTTCGCTGACATTTCTTTGTTATCCTGCTCAGAGCTCCCCATTGGAAACTTTTTTTTTTTAGCAGAGTTCCACGCGAATACAAGAAGAAATCTTGGACTACGCCTAAAGTTGATGCCACACTAAATGTTTAGGCTATAAAAGCTTTTTATGGTCTTACTCTCTTTGCGAGGCCACCCACGGCGTAGTATCGGACGCAACAAGCGCTTAAAACATTTTTCAGTTTTGCTGCAAAGATTCCGTAGATATTTTTATTGTCACGATTGAAAAACGTCGCCAACAGAATAGTTAATTGCCTGTAAGCTTGGAAATGATATAAAAAATATTAATGACGTCAGAGTACAGTAACCTGACGCACTATGAGCGTCGATGTGCGACATCGGCCAGACGCTGCGGCGGCGGTCGGTGGTCTGCTCGGGAGATACGCCGTCGCTGACACAGCACATTGGTTGCGAGGGAAGCCTACACGGCGATTAAGCAACAACCTGACTAGCTGTTCTTGTTTATACCTTATCAGTTATAGAAGTAAGCGTCACTAGCAAATATATTAGATGTGATCAGACATGGATACGCAGTAGCGACAAAGAGTGAGCTTTACACCAGGCTCGCCCCCTTCCACTACGAGTAGGCGTAGAGAGTCCGTGAGGTTGCTATGGGTGATGTCGGTGATTGTGGGATTAAATTTACACGTTTTAGAGTATGCAAACTGTGACCAAGTATAATTATGACAGCAGTGACCTGCAATCGACAATAGAGTACGTCTTAGGACGCACATACGATGAACGACCCAGGTAGCACATTACAGCGGGCCAGTATTAGAAATACGTTGGCAAAGCATGGCCCTAAGTTGGCCCAGAGCTCTCAATGAGGATCTAATATTGGCTGAACCACTCAATATAACATCCAAGGTTGGCCCTGGTTATCCGTCGCTTTTCCAGTACTGGATGTGTCATCATCAGATCATGGCTATCATGGGCCACATTCTTGCATTCTTTACCACTACTGGCTGTGCCATCTTGGAATCGTGGGTATAACGGGCCATGTTAGCCAGGGTCCCCCACTGTATGCTAGAATTGCCTATACTATTCTGGAAAGCTGTTTATACTGGCCTAGCTTTGTCATCACTCATCCAGCGTTAAAAGTATACTAGCACACGCTGGTCAACACAACATTACGCCATCTGCTAAAATGACATGACAACTTCAATATTGTCACAACAGACAGAGAGGGGTTATAAATTTTCGAACTCGTAAAAACTGACCTGAGTTCTCTATAAAAGGTTTGAGGCCTGTATAGGCCTGTCTCATTTCAGTTTAACTACAATTGGTATGTATACGTGGATAAAGTAGATGCTTTACGTTGATCCTTGAGATCAAAACACCTGTTCCTGGAGCACATTATAGTATTTGCGCAGTACTAGAGTAGTAGCACTGTCCTATTACACTACTACTACTACGCTTATTCCGGACGTCGTTCCCTGTGATCGCGCCTTTGCCTGTGTTTTGCAATTTGCTTTTTCCTTCCTTGCTTTCAAATCGTAATGTTGTAAATTATTGTTTCTTGTGCATTTCATTGCTCTGTTGCGTAAGTTGCACTGAGGGCTATAGCTCTTGCTCACGTCTCAGCTTATTTGCTAGGAAATTATTTTTTTTTGCTTTCACACATTACCGTTTTTAATGAAGAGCATCAGAAATGGTTGCGAATCACAATTCAACCCGTATTTGCTTGCTTTTTTGCGTGAAATTTCCACAGCAACAAAAAATGTGAGGATTCTTCGACGACCAGCGCAAAAATACACTGACAAATGTAGTAAGACGCATGTTAACCTAGCTTGTTTGCCTTATGTCCCGCATATAATCCATGAAAGAGAGCGAACTTTTGCTTGCATAATCCTTTATTCACTGTTTTATATTTTGTTATTTTCTGGTAACATTTTAAGCCATCGTGAACTAACACACTACCCCACTGAATGCGCGACTGTCTGAAGGCGTTTTGGCTAAATCCATCTCGAAGCTCCATGTTTTTCGCTTAAAAGTTTTCATTCGCCGAACATAATTCTTTTCCTGCGCCTTTGCAACAATATTTTAATGCTTCCGCGTTTAGTGGTAGTTTATTTAAAAATAAATAAAAAGCCGAATGAAAGGTATGTTGGCCGGCCCCGGCAATTGCTATCTAAAATCTTAAGCACCCGAGCTGCAGCCGGCGGAGGTGAAAGGGAAAGGGAGAGGATAGCGAGAAGTATAGAGGGGAGCGATAGCAAGAAAGGGCAGGGGAGAGTTTTGTACACTATTTATAAACTGCATAAAGCAATCAGGTTCGCGCCGCTCGCGCGCTAGTGTTCAGGCTCTGTTCAAAAATAAGTGTGCAAGAGCGGCCACTGCACACAATTATCTACAGGAAATAAATAATCTGTACATACATACCCGCGCGCACGTAGCGTCTTGTCTCGAACTAATCGCGCGTGCGGTACGCTGCAAGAGCGGCCGGGGTGGGGCGCCCGGCCGCGTACCTTTCGAGGTAGCACCCTCGGAGCGTTCGTGTCATTCGTGCCCTACCATGTCATGCGAAAAGCAACCGGGAAATCAAGCCCGCCTGCTCGATGAACGCACAGAGGCTCACCATTGTTCTGTCAATGGTGCGTGCACTGCCGTGCGGCCACAGGAGCGCCTCGCGACTGTTCAGCATGATTCCCAGCGCCCTGTAGGCCGCGAGGTTATCTTGACGCGGCACTGCGGAAGCGGTGCAGCGTAGGAGCATGTGCTCAAATGTCTCCACTGCACCGCAGTCACCACACGCGTCGTTCGACGAAAGTCCGTGGCGAACCGGTCTTTCCCCGGGCCACACGCAGCCGACGCGCATTCGGATGATCATCGCGCGCCGACGACATAAATAAAGAGTTTTAGTTTCACGTACGTAGAGGCTTCACGTGCGTAGAGCTCTTACGGGTGACCAGTGCGCATGCGCAGAACGGAAAGGGTATGCGCGAGTCTCACGTACGTACGTGAGATTCAGATTTTTACGTTGCGGTCTTTGCATCGTTTGCGTATATAGCGTTGACAAACAAGGCGGCGCCCTGCCCGCCGCTTCACAGCGATAACAGCTTCGTCGCTGATCCCTCGAGGCGATATCTTGTTCTAAACTGTTGTATTCGCCTTGAATTTGCCCATTCTTACCCTCGCA
Source organism: Amblyomma americanum (assembly GCA_030143305.2). Lineage (NCBI taxonomy): Eukaryota > Metazoa > Arthropoda > Arachnida > Ixodida > Ixodidae > Amblyomma > Amblyomma americanum. The sequence continues at coordinate 40,700 of JARKHS020007814.1, read as the reverse complement.
TAAGGTTTCGAGCGACAAATAGCTTTTGTTTTTCAGACAGAAGGGCGATTTTTCAGCTGTTAAGCCTGACGAAATAGCGTTGGTCGTCGTCAAAACAACGGTGTCGGGAGATCTCGAGCCCCAAACCAGCCAAACACGAGAACAGTCCGAATGGCTTGGCTTAATGACTTGTCTTGGATGATTTAGGCTACAACCAGTGTGTGTGTTTTTTAGTAGATGACGCGAGGAGTAACACGAGGCGTGCATCGCGTACGTGTAACTATAAGTGTTTCAAACGACCTACGTGCAAGCTACGTAGACTTCTCACGTTTGAGTACGTGAACCCTCTACGTACGTGAAACTAAAACTCTCTAATGTGTTTTTCTCGCGCGATACGAGGGTCCGGTTGTTGCTGACGAAGGTGGTCGTAGATCACCGTTGGCTCTAAACTAGGCTGAAAGTACAGCCAATGTGTCAAAGTGGTAGCGCTTTGCCTAAATGCAAAGGTAGGACCGCCTTTCATGCCAAGTTTTGCCAATGATCGCCCGGTGTTCGCCCAATGCTGCTGTGCTGCCTGGGGGGAAGCGCAAGTAGAGACGGTGTGACCCGGTTTGCCGACCAGCATGCTGCCGGCGGCAAGCTGCATGTTTTCGTCGGTGCCCCTTGTGGACGTGGACAACAAATAAGGCCATTTAAATTCATGCAAATGGTAAAAGAACATAGATGTAGTCAAATCAATTAAAAGTCAGCTACGCGTATGCTGCAAACATCCTAAAACGCAGATGCAAAGAACGAGAAACGCCGCTCCTACGTGGTGTGCACTACCTGGGTATGAAACATTCCTGACGTGGCACTAGCATTAATCGGCGCTTCTTTTAGCGTTGCCGCCCTGCGTGAGCAAGTAAGCGAACAATCTCTGCAAAAGATCTGGTTTGATTAGCCCACGGAGAACGCAGCTTACATTTCATGCCGAACCCACGAGCAGTTACTACCTTTACACACGCAACTATATAAAAAATCACTGTGGTGCAGTCGTCGACATGGGCGCATTGTCGGGGGCAGCTACGTACTCGCTTGGTAAATGAAGAATTCTTCGCAATTATCCTAAAGGATTGATTAGGCAAATACGAGGACTCAAGCCACCGAAACAAAAGTGAGTTGCTTATATCAAAATATGCATCCACGGGACCAGGAGCATTCTCGCAGTGCGGCTGCGCCGGCGGGGTGATGTGAAGACCACAACGCGTTGTGGTCCGCACGGACGTTAGGTATCTTTCCGTTCTAACTTGATCAGAAAATCGGCCGAATGACGCGGAGATAGCGGCCGGAGATAGTGGTCCTCCGAGAACACGCAGCGCAGTGTCACAACGCATTCATGAAGCGGGGAGCATGCATCAAGCGCACTGGAGCAATACGCAACGTTTGAAACACATAACATGACGCCCAAAAATTTAGTGTCTCTAACAGCTTAACTTACTCTCCTTCCCGCGCATCCCTTTCCGTGCAATTACTCTTTCTCTTTCAGCAAGGTTCCACCTACACGCCCATATATGCGGAATTGGTTATTGTATTTCTTACTATTTTTTTTTCAGCAAAAGTGTTCGTTGTAATCAGCCTGTTTGCGAAGTTTGCGGGCAATGGCAGCCCTAATGCTATCGCGTTAAAATTGGTATCTATATGCTATGGTATGAAGCAAAGTGCAGAATGGACGCTGTAAGCTAACGTGCAGAATGAAAGGAAAATTTGATTTTAAACAGCTATTGAAAATTGCGGAATATGCCTGAAACGTATTCCTTTTCCGCAGTGTGGGAGAATTTTTGGTTTATATAGCGACGCCCGCCATACAAGTCTTAGCACTTAAATGCATTTTCCTACCAATCATCGTTAATAAATTTTTTGGGAAGAGAATATTTTCTATTGATTTAACAAACAACGTACACCAACCATTTGAAGAAGAAACACAGGCTAAATTTCCTTTGCCGGGACTATATGAACTCTAGTTGAAACCTTACTTCTTCTGGTGTTTTGCAGCAACTCAAAAAAGATGCCCCGCATGCCACAAAATTCCTTACCTGCGGGACACGTGTTGCCATTAAAGGAAAACATAAGTAGCTTTGGATTCCTTCAGGCCAGGAACTAATACGCAAAGTAAATCTCCCTCATGTTCTGTGCATTTCAAAACGCACAGCTGCAGCTGCATTGCGCTGCTAGAATTTTGTAGCGATAGCTACACTACGATAGCATTTCAAGCCTTCAGCGTTGCTGCGCCGCCACCCTGTGGCTGCGCCGCCACGCTGTCACGTGGTTGTTCAGGTGGTGCGGAGAAGCTGCCGGTGGCGCGGCGCCGTGGCTGATCACGTGTTTCGTACCACTCAGCCAGCTGTAGCTATTGCGTCACTCCAGGTTTAACCAGTACTAAACCACCGCCAATTTTTTTTCCGCGCACTCCACCTCATGCTGGTGCTGCGACCATCAAACATTGGCAGCGTTGCGCACTATTTTTAACGCGTCAGCCTTAAGGCTTCCATAGTGACGAAAATCCGGAGTCGTCGGCGTCGTCGTCGACGATGAGAGCAATAAATAGGGTGTCGGACGCTGGCCTAGGCGGCCACGTCTAAAGAAGCGTGGTTGGCTACTTAGGTCACGAGACCTTATAGCGTCATGAAGGACTCCCCACAGAACTGTGTGAGACGTGAATACCCTGGCAGGTGCCAGTTAATGATTATTCACGAGAGGTTGCTCGGGAAGAGAGGCCTGGATCGCACAAATCCCAATGGGGGCAGCGCCTGCCATCGTAGAGAAGTCGAGGCTCTCTTAAGCGTTGCACCATTGCCCAAGGAGTGGTATGAGGACTCCTAGGGACGTAAGAATGTAAAGTTGAGAATGAGGAATGCCGCATGTATGAGCATTAACTCATTAAAGCTATCGTGTTATACCCTTTAATAGGAGCTTCAGTGTACCCTCCAATTTTTCTTTGTAGATATTGGCGAAAAACGTTTGTGGATTTATTTTCTGCCTACAGCAAATATATTTGCAGATTTCGTACTTTTAACCGGACAGTCCCAAATGCACGTTTTCAAGCAGGCGAAAAGTACGTTACATTCTCCCCATATTGCTTTAGTGAATTCAAGAGCGTTTAATATGCATTTTTGAGGCATGCACTCGAGCGTAACGCTCATTGGGAATAAGTGCAAAAGCAAGTTAGAATTTATCTCGCAGTATATTGGGTGTCCTAGCTAAAATAACCAAATTTTTTGAATCCCAGCGCAGCCTATCCTACGCGGTTGGTCCCAGCTGTAAGTCTTTGGGAGTCATTTCAGCAAGTGTTCTTCATATTGTTTCGTGGAGCTTGAAAAGAAATGTTGTGAAGTAATTATCTATTCTTTTTTTTTTTGCTCAGCCCTTCGCTTTAGGAATGAAGTGTGAGTTGAAAAGTTGAAGATAACGTTGAAGAACAAACTAATGGTGGAAATGACAGGAGTTAAACGGGAAGCCTTTCTGCTGAATTCAGATATATAAATTTTCAGCTGCTCGAGTTTACGAGCGCATAGCCATGAAGACCAGCAACTAACCATGATAACAGCGGCATCACCGTTCATTACGTTGAAAACTCCGTTTTGGCACTCGCCGTCTGATCCCTCTTTCTGAGGCGCCAGGCGGGCCGTATTAAAATCATGTAGCCGAAGTTCTCGCCTTGCCGCAATGGCAAGCTACCGTCACTAAGCAGCCCCGAGATTCTTTTGAAAAGTTTTGAAGTATATTAAAGAGCGAGCAGGGCAAGGTCAAGTCAGCAAAGTCGCGTAAGCTTCACGTGACTCTTAATTCAATGTTTTTAATAGAAACAGCCGATATTCTTTCTGAGCGCAGTTCATATCACTGTCACGTCGAGATAACTAGGGCAACATGGCTTAAACACAAAAATACTGAAATATCATTGAAATATTCCTGCTGTTATCCTACCGTTACAAAAGCCGGAAGTTTTTTTCTAAAAATACTCTCCTGACTTCAATCCAAAGCTGGAGTGCCACGTGTGTGCGAGTGGCTGTTTTACAGATTTAGCAGCATACTGGAAAAACATAGTGGCTACACGTGCATAATGTATAGGGCAACAGACCATCAAGAAACGAAAACAAAAAAAACTCACTCTCGCGTGTTAAATGCCAGCAGTGATATATCTCATTTGGAGGAAAATTGGGAATTTTTTCATTATCTACTGCTTCTATTTACGATGATACCTGCGCAACAAATAAAAGAGCACCCATTTCGTTCCTCGTGTTCAATGATTTCATTAAAAGCCATTAATGCAGTTTTTGTTTCAGCCATCGTGGCGGTGTTCCTAGTGGTCATTATATATGAACAACAAGCCTGGGGCAAGATTTTGTCACCATTGCTGCTTTATACGCAGCGTTTCTAATCGCACGTAGGCGGCTGCGGCTGCCCAAAAAGGTTTGAAATAGTGAGCATTGCAAGATTTTCTGCTAATGCTGATAATCGAATTAGATTATTTATCTTGAGAGCGCATAATTTCTTCTGCTGACAAGATTGTAGGTCAACCTTCGCTGGAAAGAGTGAAAACTTTCTTTGATGTTTATGTTGCGGATAGCCGGTGTGATTTGGAGACAGGAGTTGTGCAGTTAATAATTGAATGGGGATAATAACATGTATCAGAAAAACAGAAAGCTCATGATGTGAAGGCTAGAAAAGATATTTTTTGTTTAAATTTTTTTAAACGAGAGGGGGTGGTCAATTCAAAATGGTATGTTTACCGAGAGAGAGACTACAAGAACCGCAAAATTAGGTTTTGAAAGATCAAATATTCAAATAAGTTTTGTCGAAGTCCCCTTAGTTATCAGCTTGCTCTATTGATAAGTGTTTAAGAAAAACTGTGCTGACCAGAAATGCAATCTTAAACAGATCATCAGCAAAGATTTGTCACCCACCATGCACCAATCAGCAAGTGAAAATAAGAATTGTGAATCCAAAACATAGTTTCACCACAACATTCAATACTGCATAGGCGATAAAGTAGATCGTTGACATTAAAGTCCGCACATATTATATACATACTCCACAAAACATATATAAAAATGGTAGCACAGTTTAATCGTGCGAGATGATGGTGATGCATGTGTTTTGTGGCACAGCTATTATTCATGGCGCACTGAGCGTCCACCGTGCAATACCGTCCGAAATCTTGATTTACGCTGACATATTTAAATCATATACGCCATACACTGACGAAATATTTTCACGTCATTTAATAAATACTACAAGAAGTTTGGACTATGTCCACAACGTTTATTAAATAACCTTGTGTTTGAGGGCATTTTCTGCACAGATAGAGGGTGGGGCGAAGGGCGTGACTTTATTACAAAGGTGTTTAAGAAATTCGCCCTTTTTAATGCATTTTTTCTTCCCGGTCGCCTCCCCCGCCATGAAGCTATCCAGGTAGTATGCGCCTTAGTTTTGAAATCTTTGTTCATTATTGAGTGTATTTATAGATTTCGTTAATTATGCAACCTTGAGAATGTTGTCCAGGGCTGCCCAGTTTACCGAGCCCGCCGCGGTTTCCGCGTACATCAAAATATGAAATCTACTGGCATTTCACCGGTACGTGTACAGAGAAGAGGGCAGGAAAAGAAGGTTAATATAAATCTTGGTCTTTTTTATTCCGTAACTGGTTCTTTTCTTTTTCCGTAACTAAAGAAGATTTAGGTGGCAATGTCATAAACTTGAATTCGCTATGTCCCTCTGGGCTGGAGTTCGTGCGGAAAGTTTGGTAGCGACGAATAACCGGAATAATAATCGCACAGCTGACATGACTATGTCAGTGCTTATTGTAAGACCGCCAGAGCTTGAAAACGACACTTGTTCGAGCGGACAAAAAAGTGGGCAACGGAGGAATCATGACCAAACTATGCCTCGCAGACGGATGATGCCTTTTACTTTGTAGCTTGAACAAAACTCATTGCAATGAGCGTTTACTGCATTCGTTTCGCGCTATGTTTTGATTGATTGCAAACAAATTTCCGTTTCTCAAAAGCATACTAGCCTTCTTGCCTGAGTGAAATCGTGACGGAAGGCGAAGAAATAAGAGGGGCATATCGAGTTTTAATCTCACGTGAAGGGCACCAAATCGTTGCACAGACTAAGGAGCAGCAAGCCACAGCAATAAGAGTGATTGCAGTCCTTTGAGTGTCCCTCAAAGTGGGGCTTCCAATGGGGACAAGAAGAGTAATATTAGGAAACTAAAGGTGTTGCGGAAACTATCAAAAGTGAGCTAGAGAGGTAGATGTGACTGTAGTCAGGATATTCAAATAGTCATTTCAGGTTTTTAATTTATTATTTCCATGATGCCACTCTCTAAATACTTTTAACATTCACACTTTTTGCCGATTTTGATGAAAAATACACCATGTGCTTGGGATCACACCCGACAACATTTTTCCTCGTTATCTCTCATGCTCTATGCGCCTTGCAGGCTTTCAATGCGTAGTGCACGGTTAGCGGCTAAGTGAAGCTTGTTTTATATATTTTTCCGAAATTCATTTTTATAGTACATCCGCCGAGCATTCTGAGAACTCTCAGAATTTAATGCGTCTCCTGGATGTACAAAGGGATAGTCAGCTGACTGTATTAGCATCCATGCTGATTGGGGTTGCTTCTGTACCATGCAAGGCAACTGTGCTCAGGTGGTATTCAACCTTGTGACCAAAAAGTGCGAGCAGTTCAAATGGGGAGGATGCTGCGCAAACCGCAACAATTTCGCCACGCTTGAGGAATGCCTCGCTACATGCATTAGTTAATCATGGCATGCTGCTCGAGTCCCCTTTCTGTGTTTCGCATTGAGGAGAGGCAGAAACAGCGTTTTAAAGCAAATAACAAAATGGTCGAAGTGGAAGTTTTGGTTCTTTAGTGAAGTAAATGTACTACCAGCCAAAAGCCGCCATCCAAATTTTCCTAGTAAACTTGATAAAAGGCATGGGCACAATGGAAGGAAAAGTTGTATCTCTTGGTCTCTGCGGTGTTTGATTTCACCACTCGGCTATGGCGCAATCGATACTTTCCTTTCGAAGCACTGGTGTAAAGCACTACGGTGCGAGAGGGGGTAACCTTGTTGTGTAGATGTCAATTTTGGGCAACTTTTTTTTGTGTCGAAACGCACAGCCTTACAGAAATGGAAGCCAGATACTAATCCTGTTCTATCCCTACCTGCTGGAAAAGGATTGCAGCTTGAGATTCTCCAATAGGCACGTTTTCATCACCCAGGGGGTTATAATTTTTTCTAGCATAACGAAACGGAACTCTCTACCGGTCATGCTATAGACGCCGTCTGGTCGATACGAATAAAAAAAAAATTGCCTTAAACGAGAAAGAATTGCGAGAATTCTCATTGTGCCTTTGTTAAAGTTTGCGAAAAGAAACCGGTGAGCTTTTTTCACCATGCCGAACGTGTGAAATAGCGCGGCGCCAATCACGTGTTACGAAGCGTAACACTCCAGCCGGAGGGCTGCAGCCGGATTGAAATGGGCAAGTACCCCTGCCCGACGAAGGCCTTCTTTAGCATGCAGAAATACTAGAATACTGTCTCCTGCTTGTTCTCCCACACCCATCATGTGTTATTCTCTAGCAGCTTGTACAAAGATGCAAGGACGTATGATAAGTTTGGTATGAACTTTGTGTAAAGCGTAAGCATGCGAAAGAATGCGGGCAGCTGCTGCACATTTTGCAGATTATTGCTTCGATAGCTGCTCCGTCTGATGTAAACCCTCACGGTCAGTTTGGTGACCTAAGTAGAAAACCGATGCCTGACGAAATTTGCATTGTCCAGTTTGAGTTTAACCCCGCGCTCTCGGAAACCCTGGAGCACAAGCATTAATATATAAGCGCCGCCGTGTTGTTTCGATACTAGAATATCGGCGAGGTTAGCCTGGACACCTGACAAGCCCTGCAATACAGTGTCGATTTTTCACTGGAAAATAGCAGGCGCGAAAGCTACACGGAAGTGCAAGCGGCTGTAGCAGGACAACGCGCGGTGCTTATTGATAATACACAGTTTCTTCGGCTGGTCATCGAGAGGGGCCTGATTATAGGCATCGCGCAGGTCAAGTGTGTTGAATTGTTCCCCACCATTCAAGACACAAAAATGTCATCAATAACAAGCAGTGGGTATTGCTCCAACTCGCATAAAGGGTATAGGGTTAGTTTGAGATGTGCGCAGATTAGAACAGTGCCATCCTTTTTCAGCACAGGCACAATCGGTGTAACCCGCTCTGAGTTTGCTACCGGGGACAGAACTCCGATGGTTTCAAGCCTTCCTATCTCCGTATGCCTTATCGCACTAAGCAAATGGAAGAAATCGGGCCTTACAGAATTTTGGTGTGGTTCCTTCTTTAAGTTGGAGATGCACTGGCGGTGTGTCTATCAGACCCAATTATGTGCTTAAGACGTCTTGGAAGTCTGAGATCACATAGTCTAGAGCTGATGCATCATATTTCTCTGAGCTCTTGTCCAACTTCGCCCCGACACTGTGGACTGGCGACCTTGCGTTGTTAAGCTTTGTCATCAAGTCGCGTCAAACAGAGGCAGTCGAGAACAATTAATGAGCCCTCGACGAGAGTGCTGGTGTACGAAAGAGAGAGGTCCAACTGCCACAATATACGCAAGGTTCCTGGGTAACAGGAAAGTTTGATGTGCCACTGTGACAATGGTAACGATTGTTACTTGTGCTGCTCAGCAAGCTGCCCAGGTACAGTTCAAACAGCCAAACTAGTACCGACGGTCATCTGTATGATGCTGTCACACCACGTGAAAGTTCGGCAAATGGAGGTTCCATTTGAGATTTCATAGATGCAACTAAAGTCCAAATGTGCATGCTTTCGGTGGCGTGATCCAAGGTTTCTTCTCTCACATCTAACGCCTGTATTGTCCTGTATCGAGCATGGTGTTTCTGGCGTTCCTTGCTTACGTCGCTAATACTATTTTTGCAAGGTGACAGTGCTCGCTGCAGCGGTAGCACGAAGCTTTCATCCAGCTGCATGCCTTCCCATTGTGTTTAGGGCTTCGGCCAGCGTCCACATTGTAATACCAGCTCGTCGAAGGACGGTCGCCGTGTGCTTATCTCGATTTCAGCTGCCAAGTGCAGAGAAATCGCTTTGGCACTCTTTTCAATCCGCCTCAGAGCTGAGCGCTATCGCTTCGGCATCCCGCAGGTTGATGTGAGTTTTCGGCAACAACTGTTTTTGCAAGGCACTTGACATTACGCAGCAGACTATAGCTATCTTGTCACGAATCATTCTACCGAGCATGCTTCCGAAGTTGCAGCTGTGCGCTATATGGCGAATTTCAACAACAAAATTATGAACAGACTCGCCTTCAAACTAGCGCCTGTTGAACAAGCGGAAACTGTTCGTTATTTTGTGCCGTTTCGGGGCAAAATACATACTTAACATCTCAATTACTTCGCCCTACTTCAGCGCATTTGGCTTCTTCGGTGCGACTTTCCCTGAAAGCACTCCGACTGTGCGTGTGCTCAGCGCAGAAATGAATGCCCTCTTCATCACTGAATCGTCGATTTCGGTTGCTTCGAAGTAGGCTTCAAGTTTCGTAAGATGCGCCCTCCAGTTCTCGCTCTGGTCGTTGTTGTCGGGAAGCTGGTACGACCATGACCGAAGCGGTTGTATTTACCGGCTCATTCTTGACCGTCGTGAGAGGTTGGTTCCCGTTGTGTGTTTTCTCTGTGCTCGTCACCACTGTTCCGTCGCAAGTACGCGCATTGCGTGTTTAGCGATTCCATGAAAAAAAAGTTGGACGCTCAGGAAGGGAATCGTTCATTCGTACAATCAGTCGACATATATAGCATGACCGGTAGAGGGTCAGGCGGAAGATGTACCGTGAGAACGCGTAAAAATCTTGCGCTTTGGGTGTTTGCCAAGCTGATAAGGTGGCACGTTTACAACATAGACGCCAATTGTTTAAGCTTCCAATGGTTTTCGAACAAGCATTAGAAGGCTCGAACTGAACAAAGCCTACACGGGCGTGATATGTACAGAAGAACCTAAATCGTGTGGGAAAAGTTATTTTTACAACGAGTTGCGCTAAAAAGTGGAGTTAGCCCCTTTCATGCGGCACAGGCGGCAAGGCTTAAGGAAGCCACCTAGAAGCTTTAATAGAGAGCGACACACAAGTTGTGCCTGACTGCTTTGATCTACGACTAAAATATGGCGATGACATCCAATCTCGAGCCAATGTCTTCATTCTTCTCTTGAAACGCGATGTGCCCATTTTGAACGCAGTCTGGGCAATAAGAGTTGGCGTTTAAAGCAAGGGCCAGACCTGGCGAGGCGACTTTTTCTCACTGGCATGTTGCTGTCGCATGTGAAGCATTCTACTGTGTCCCCGGTTAACCAGGAAAAGCCACAACCATCGTTTTATTTAGATGCTTCATTATGACCAACGGACGCGAAAGGGAAGGAGCGCCCAGGCGAGCCGCCTACCACAGCCTTAATGCATGCTGTGGTTGATCACAGCACGCATGCCACGTTCGTCCTGTTGACCGCTTCGTCTATGGTCTGCAAGAGATCTAGTGCTCTCGCGAGCTCCAGCTTTAACCTGGGGGTCATGCTACTACTGTTTAAGGTGTAGTTTCAGAGTGCAACACTTTGTAGCACGTTCCTGGCTTGCACGGCATCGTCATTGTCAACGTAGCCCGTAGAGGTATAGCAAAGCAAAAAGCAAGGCGAAGCATGAAAGTAGGGCGCTAAAGAACGGATGGCGAGGATAAAAAGTTGGAGGAGATTGTAGTGGGGGAAGAGAAGGGCGAAAGTGTAAGGCAGAAAGCGGAGCTCTTGGGTACGGCGGGACAGGCCAGAGGGCTCGCAGTAAGAGGAGATTGCTGCGTCATGAGTTCCTAAGCCTGTTTGCATATAGCCTGTACCCCTATAACGTGCGCAGCAACCACCTGCGTAAAAGTAAGAGCCGATTGCTGCGTTATGACTTCCTAAGCCTGTTTGCACACAGCCGGTATGCCTAGAACGTGCGCCGCAACCACCTGCGCAAAGGTGACTGGTTAGAAAATTTGACAATCACAAGGAGACGAAAAGTCAGAACTGGGAACACATAGAATACTAGGCAATATGAATGTCATGACTGTGACCATGAGAAAAACACACTTGTACAGCAGAAAATGAATCTCTAATATACAAATGTAGAGAGATGAGATGAACATGAAAATTATCAACTTGGAGGTTAGAGGAATAAGGAAATGAAATCGCCTTCATAAATAGAACGAGAGACATGCATAATCTGTTTTATAATTTATTTATATATATATATATATATATATATATATATATATATATATATATATATATATATATATATATATATATATGCAGCGAGGTATTGGATTATCATTGTGATGCATACATGCAGGACACTTATGTTGACACATGATTCGACTAATAGAAGGTGATACAATGGGCGGAAGTAGGCATACTTAGTCCCAAACGACTGATGAGGTTAAAAAAATCACCTCGGCCGAAGTAGAACTGTGACGAGTCCGTCGAATACGGATACGAAAGGGTATACGACCAATGGCGAACTTTTTTCCCAAGAAAAAAAAAACTTCCGTAAGGAAGTTCGGGAGCTCCCCACGAAGGCACGCTATGATCGCAAATAGGGCACGCCAGCGTCGACTTGAGCCAACATCCACACTTCGGCTGCATCAGAACACGAAAGGTCCCGCGACTATCAACAGTCGCGCAAAGCGGCCACGAGGACAACGACTGCTTGATCCAAACCACTAACTCCGATACCTTGACTGCCGGCATGCATCACTCTTCAAAGAACTCGACTACACACACATTCGTTCACTATGTGTCAGCCTGACTCCTAGAACGAGCAGTTAGGTTACTCTGTGTTCCGCACAACGCCCGAGTGGTGCAGCCGGTCCCTCGTAGGCAAGCCCTACACTCTTCAGGTGCCACATGAGTTAACGCAAGTGTCGAAGAAGAACGGGCGCTGTCACCAGCAACCAAGAGGTGCACTGCGCCCGCCGCCGGCACTCTAGAGGCAGCAAAGTTGTAAGCAACATCCTCATGTACTGCATTACTGTTTCCACGAAAAATTGGCGTTAAAAATTGGTTTTGAGGAAAGGAAATGACGCTGTAACGGTCTCACATATCTGTGTGGACATCCGAATTGCGCCGTAGGGGAAGTAATAAAAGAGGGAGTGAAAGAAGGAACGAAGAAAGGTGCTGTAGTAGAGGTCTCCGGTATAATTTCCACTACGTGGGGATCTTAAACTTGCAATCATATCGCACAGCACACGGGCGCCTTTCGTGTTTCTCCTCGATCGAAACGCGGCTGCTGCGGACGGGTTCGATCCCGGGTACTCCGAATTTACTGTTTTTTTAAACATAAAACGTCATACGCTAATATCGCTTTTGCACGTTGGTAATGCGGCCAGGCGGACACAAATTTGTGCAATAAGTTTCCCCCAAATTTTCGTAATTAACTGTAATTAATTACCTCCTTATTGGCTGCAGTTAGCGTGCATGTTTATATTGAGAACTCGGAGGCAATTGCTTTTGAGGGCTATTTTATACAATTTTCGACGCTGCGGCCCGCGCGTTCAATCTCCGAGCATCGTCCTCACCTCCCGATGCGGGCTCCGACACCAATTGGGCTTTAACCTTTAAGGAAATCGCTGAACATTGCCATTTCGGCCATGCAATCTTTCCTAAGCCCTGTAAGAACCTCAGGAAAGCAGAGGAGCGCTTGATCCTTCACCTCCATAATAAGACACCGTTGTGATCGATAGTTATAACACATTTCGACCCCGCGTGCACAAAGAAGTGCCCACACTTTAAGGAAATGTGTTCGGACATTTTCCACATGATGTGGGCATTCGACTTTACCTCGCACCTTCTCCTATCCCCAGCCTTACTTGGGTGGCAGCCCTGCTCTGCTGCTCTGACCTTTCGAGCCAGAAGTCCCTGGTTGGGCGCACCCGAGCCGCGATACAGCCAATGGGCTCCTCCAATGAGGAGGGCACCTAATTTTTGTAAGGAAGGGCATTTTAAGGACCGCTCCCCACACTACCTGTAAATACTTCGGCCAAAAAAGTTTTCAGTCAGTCAGTGAGCAGGTTTCAAGTTACCACGGTGTGCAGGTTGTGACGACGGCACAAAGCAATGTACTTCTTTGGCCAATAAAAGCGGTCAATGGTAGGAGGTGGGTCACCTGATTTTTCGTGACACGGACGGACGAACACCTGCTTCTCTCGAAGATGGGACCTCTAATGCTACCGCATTAAGATCTGAGAAGCGTTGGGTTTAGTCACCGCTTCTGTTACGGCGTTAAGTTTTTTTTTCAGAACGCGCAGCTGCAGGTGCAGTGTGCTGCTGGAATTTTCTGCGCATTCAACAGTATACGGGTGATGCGATCGTCACGCGTTGGCAGCGTTTTACCGTATTTTTAAAGCAATAACGTTCAGTTTTCCGCAGTGAAGAAAATCCGCCGTCGTCGGGTGTTGTGAGCGATATATAGAGTAGCCTAGGATGGCCCAGGCGGCCACCACCGAAGAAGCGACCTATGTTGGCTACCTAGGTCACACGACCTTGTAGCGTCATCACGACCTGCCCACCGGATTGTGAGCAAACTAACCAGCCCCGCAAGTGACAGTTGAATTAATAATTAACCGCGAGCGGTTGCTCTGCAAAGACTCACTTAGATGGCACCTGACTGACCGGTGGCAGCACCTGCCATCGCAGAGAAGCGGAGCATCCCTTAACCGCAATACCATTGCGTGGGGAGTGGCATGAGGACTGCATGAGACATATGAATGTCGCACAATGACGCATTCAGAGTATATGGGTATTAAGTCGTTTACGCCATCGCGTCGAACACTTTTCCCTCTCCGTGTTCCCTCCAAATTTTGTTCCAGTGATTTCCGCAAAACTTTTGGAGATTTATTTTGGGCCCCCAGAAAATATGTTTGCAGATCTGGTAACTTTTAAAACCATAGTCTTTAATGCATGTTTTGAAGAAGACAAAAAATGTGCTACATAAGCGTCATATTGCTTCAATTAGGGATCCCTTAATGTGCATCTGAGAGCTACGCACTCCAATAGAACCCTTATTGCAAATAAGAGAGCGAGTTAAGTTTATATCTCGTAGTATATTGGGCATCCTAGCTAAAAGTAACCAAAACTCGTATAAACAGAGAGAGCCGTATACTCCGGGGTTGGTCCCAGCTGTGAATCTTTTGGGAGCCATAAACGCCAGTGCTTAATGTATTTTTGGCCGAGCGTAGAAATAAATATCCTGAAGTAATTATCTATATTTTATTTGTTGAGGTTTTGACTTCAGGGACGAAGTGATGGTTGAACAGTTGAGTTAGCATTGAAGAACAAACAACTCTAGCGTTTGCAATGCGGTACGCTGGCGGGCTCGAGACAAGTGTGTTGAGTTAAACGGTAAGCCTCTCTTTTGAATTCAGATAAATAAATTTTCATCCCTTAATGTTTACTACCAATTACCACGGACAACAGGAACTGACGGTGTCAATAGCGGCATAACCGTTCATTATATTGGAAACTCTCTTCTGGCAGTCGCTGTCCGATGCCTATTTCTGAGCCGCCAGGTGGTCCATATTGAAATCGCATAGCCGCTGTTTCCGGCCAACCACAGAGCCAAGCTAGAATCAGTAAGCATCTCCGCGTTTCTTTCGAAATTTACGTAAGGGATCGAACAGTGCGAAAACTTTACGTGAATCCTAATTCGAGGTTCCTTATAGAAAATGCCGATATTCGTACTGCGTACAATTCTTATCACTCCCACGTGGAGCTAACTGGGGTAAAAATAGCTTTAACACACAAAATACTCAAAATGTCATTGAAATATTGCTGCTTTTGTCATACCATTTCTGAGCCACAGCTTTCCTATAAAAATAGTCTGTTGACTTCACTCCAAAGCTGAGTAGACACGTGTATGTGAGGCATAGTTTTACGAATTTAGCAGCATACCGGAAAAATATGGTCGCTGCATGTGTATAATTTATATCACACCAGACGATAAAAAAAAGACAAAGAAACGTACCCGCACATGCGCACCGCAGGGAGCGATGTATGGGAACTAGAGGAAAATTTTTGAATCTATTTTGATATCCACTGCGTTTTACGATGATGCCTGCCCGCTCAGCATATAAAGAGCACCCCTTTTATTGCCGTGTTGAATGATTTCATTAGAAGCCATGAACGCAGTATTTGTTTCAGCCATCGTGGTCGTTTTCCTAGCCGCCTATTCATATGGCCAACAGGATTGTGGTAAGATTTTGTTGCCATAGTTTGTTCATACGCAGGGTTTCGAACCAAATCTAGGTGACTGTCTAAAAAGGTTTGAAATTGAGAGCATATCAGAAGTTTCTCTGAAAGGTGATTTTGACGTTAAATTATTTATCGCGAGAGCGCAAAATTGTATTTTTTGGTAACGCAACGGCTGGTGAACATTCGCTGGAGACAAAATTTTGTTCGGCGTTTGCTTTGCGGATTGCTGGTGTGATTTCGAAACCGGAATTGTGCAATAATATTGAATCATGGATAATAACGATATGATTCACAAGAACGAAAAACTTACGGTGTGAAGGCTAGGAAACGTACCTGTTTTATTAATGCTGTTGGGCCAGATGCTGCGGTCAATACAACATGGTAACTTCACCGATAGAAACAACAAGAACTGCAAAACGGGTTATCGATGAAAAAATTATCACTTAGATTTATTGAAGTCATATTTTTTAGCTTGCTGCATTGGTATTGTTTAAGAAAAGGTGTTCCCACTAGTAATGCAATCTTAAACAAATCATGAGCAAAGTTCTGGTACTTTGTCCACATTTCTAACTGAAAATGAGTGCTAAAGTCAAAAGCTAGTATCGACACAAGCTGAAATCCTGGTGAGGAAAATATTCCATCGTTAAGAATAAAATGTGTAAATGACATACTGCATGTGCAAAGAAGCATTTATCCAAATATTGTAGGAAAATTAGTTTATACGTGCGAGATGGTGGCGGAGAGCAGTTTTGTGGCACAGCAATCGTTCCCGGGGCACTAAGTATCCAGCATGCATAACCGTCCGAAATCGTGATTAGCGCTGACGCATTTAGAGCTTACGCGTGGTCCTCACAGGCAATATTCTCACGTCAGTTTACAAATACTAGAAGAAATTTGCACTTTGTCGACCATGTTTAATAAATATTCATGACATTTAGGGCCTTTTTTTTGTCTAGACAGAGAGTGGAGTGAAGGGCGTGGCTTTTTTACAAAGATATTAAGAAAGTTTGCCGTATTAATTCAAATCTTCTTTCAGGCGTACCACCGCCACCGCCATGCGTCTATCCAGATGGTATGTGTTTCAGTTTTGAAATCTGTCTTCAGTATTGACTGTTTATATATTTTGATAATTATGCAACCTTAAAGATGCAGTCCTGGGCTGCCGGAGTTTTGAGACCACCGCGCTTCCCGCGTGCACCAAAAGATGAAATATAATGGTGTTTCTCAGTTACGTGCACAGAGATGAGTGCAGAAAAAAAATCTGGCACTCTCTTGAAGAGATTGGGAGTGAGTTTAATGTAGATGAGCCGTGATGTAAAATTTATAATGGCAATCCGGCGTCCTCAAATCTGGTGTAATGAGGATACCTAGCAATCAAAAGAATCCAGGCTCCGCTGACTCACAGTCCTAAAGCAGTATACAAGGCTTTGCAGTTTAAATACGCAAAAAGGCAAATAACGCGGTTGAATGACAATGGTTCTTTATGTCCTGTGTCATATAAAAAATGGTGCCCTTTTTTTAATCTATCACTAAAGAAAATTTTGGTGGCTTTGTCATGCACTTGAATTCACAATGTTCCTCTGGACGGCAGTTCATGTGGAGACTTGGCAAGCTGCGAAAAACCGGAATATTGCTTGCGTAGCTCATATGCGCCTGTCAGTTTTTTGTTTATGCGCGCCCAGCTTCAAAACTAACTTCCTAGAGAGAAAAAAAAGTGGGCTACGGAGGAATCATGACCGAAATATGCCTCTGAGAGAAATGATGCCTTTCACTTCGCACCTTTAACAAAACCTTTTCGGTTAGCGTTTAGTGCATTCGTGTCGCGCTGCTCTTTAATTGATTGCAAACAACAGTTTCATTTATGAAAATATACCAATTTTTTGCCTAACTGAAATCGCCACGGCAGGCTTAAAACAAGATATCAACATCAAGTTTTAAGTCTTATATGAAGGGCGCCGCATCGTTGACCAGACTAAGGAGCAACAAGCCACAGCAAGTCGATGACTTCTGTCTTCTAAGTGTTCCTCAAATAAGAGCTGCCTATGCGGGCAAGGAGAGTATTATTAAGAGATAAAGAAGCTGCGTAGATACTGGAGTATACTTTCCGTGAAATATTTCAGGTTTTTACTCGAATATTTCTATGATTCCCCACTCTCAATACTTTTACATTCACACTTTTTGCTCGTCTCGATGGAAAATACTGCAGGTGCTTGGGATAACACCTAACAATATTTCTCCTCGTTATCCTCCATGCTCTCAGTGCATTTCAGGCTTTCAGTGCGTAGTGCACGTTTAGCAGGAATGTGCAGCGGGTGTTAAATATTTTACTGACATTCATCTTTATTCCACATCATCCGAGGACCGTGTTAATAGCCAACATTTAATGCGCTTCTTAGAGGTTACAAGGCTATAGTCAGAAACTGTTTTAGCATTTAGCCTCTATGCTGTTGGGGTATCTTCTGTGCAGGTTGCAAGGAGCCGCAAAAAGTTGGACCATGCAATACAATCGTGCTGAGGTACTATTTCAACCCTGTGACCAAGAAGTGCGAGCAGTTCAAATGGGGTGGATGCTGCCCAAACTGCAACAATTTCGCAACGCTTCAGGAATGCCAAAGAACATGCGTTCGTTAATCTTCAAAATCTGTTCGAGTTCCTTTTGCGTGTTTCGCATTGACCAGCGGCAAAGAGCGTTGTGAAATAAATAACAAAATGGTCGGAGTGGAATTTTTGGCGTTTTACTCATGTAATTTTGATGCCCCACAAAAGCCTTCTTCCACGTCTCCTAGGAAACAACATATAAGGTGTGAATTGTACGAAAGCGAACGTCCTACCTTTTGATCGTTTCGGAGTTTCATTTGACTACTCGGCTACGGCGGGATCGATACCACACTATGCAAGCACTGGTTTAAAGAACTACAGAGTGAGAGGGGGTAACCTTGTAGCGTAGCTGCCAATTTTGGGCAGTTTTTCTGCTTGTGTCTAAACGCACGGCCTTGGAGAAATGAAAGCCCAGATCCTAACCCTGTTCTATTCAATGCTGCTCGACAAAGACTGAAGCTTGAGATTCTATAATAACCGTGTTTTTGTCAACGAGGCAATTCTAATTTGTTTTCGCTAAGAGGAACAGGCTTCTCTAC
Organism: Amblyomma americanum; assembly: GCA_030143305.2. NCBI lineage: Eukaryota > Metazoa > Arthropoda > Arachnida > Ixodida > Ixodidae > Amblyomma > Amblyomma americanum. The sequence continues at coordinate 22,255 of JARKHS020007814.1, read as the reverse complement.
CGGTCATGCTATATAAGCCGGCTTATAGGTAAAAATAAACAAATTTTCTTAAGCGAGAATAAATTTTAAGAATTCCATTCTGCCTTTGTTAAAGTTCGCGAAAGGAAACCTCTGTGCTTGTTCACCTTGCCATACGTGTGGCGCCTATCCCGTGTTCCGAAGCGTCACACCCCAGCCTGAGGGCTGCAGCCGGATTGAAATGGGCAAGTACCCCTGCTCTACAAATTCATTCTTTACCTTGCAGAAATGCTGCCTCCCGCTCATCTTCCTACAACCATCATCTGCTTTTCTCTAGCACCTTGTACCAAGGTGCTAGGACGGTTGATATGTTTGGCGCGAATTTTGCGTAAAATGTAAACATGAGCAGAAATTCACGCAGCTCTGGCACAATTTGTGGATGATTGCTTCGCTATGCTGCTCCGTCAGATGTAAAACCCAAGGGTTTATTCGGCGACCTAAGAAGGAAATCCATGTGTGGCGAAGTTTACATTTATCCACTCTGAGTATAACCCCGTGTTCTTAGAAACGCTGGAGCACAAGCCTCAGTGTATAATGGACGCCGTGTTGTTTCGATACCAAAATATTCTTGAGGTATGCCTGGACACCTGACAAGTCCCGCAATACAGTGTCGATTTTCCACTGGAAAATAGCGGGCGCGGAAGCTATACCGAATGACAAACGGGTGTAGCAAAACAACGCGCGGTACTATTGACAGCACACAGTTTCTTCGGCAGGTCGTCGAGAGAGATCTGATTATAGGGATCGCGCAGGTCAAGTGTGCTGAATTGCTCCGCACCATTCAAGGCACTAAAATATCAACAATAACAGGTGGCGGGTATTGTTACAACTCGCATGCAGAGTTTAGGGTTAGCTTGAAAAGTGCGCAGATCAGAACAGTGGCATCCTTTTTCAGTGCAGGCACTATCAATGTAGCCGGCTCTGTGTTTGCTACAGGGGGCAGCACTCCGATGGTTTCAAGCCTTTCAGTCTCTTCGTGTACCTTATCGCAAAAAAGAAACGAAAGATAACGGGCCTTACAAAATTTTGGTGTGGCTCCTTCTTTAAATTGCAGATGCACTGGCGGTATGTCTATCAAGCCCAATTCTGTGCTTGACAAGTATTGTAAGTCCGAGATCACATAGTCCGCAGCTGATGCACCGTTCTTCTCAGAGCTGTCTTCCCACTTCGACCCAACGTCGAGGACTTAAGACTCTGCGTTGCTAAGCTTTGTTATCAAGTCGAATTCGCAGAGGTTTGACCCTGAGCAGTCGATAACAAATAATAGCCCTGGACGGCAGTCCCGCTGTACGAAACAGGTATATCCAACTGTCCCAGTACTGGAAACATCCCTAGGTAACGAAAGTTTCATGTGGCATGCCGAAAATGATGGCCATTGTTACTTGTGCAGTTCAAAAAGTTACCTAGGCGCAACACACATAGCCGAACCAGTATCGATTATTATCTGTGTATCGCTGTCACACCACATGAAAGCGGCGAGATTGGAGATTCCAAATGAGATTTCCGAGACGCAACTTAAGTTCAATGTATATACTTTCGGCTGTGTCATCCAAGGTTTCTTCATATTTAAAGCTTGGCCTCACCTGCTTCAAGCATGTGGCTTCTGAAGTTCCTTGATTACGTAGCTAAGGTGCTTTTTTTGCAAGATGATCGTACCTGCCGCATCGGTAACACTGAGCTTTCAACCAGCTATACCCGTTTCCACTGCGCTTCGTGCTTCCGCCAGCGTCCGCGCCGTAATGCCGGCTCGTATATAAGGGCGACCGCCACGTGGTTATCTTCATTACGGCTGGCAGATCCGATGAAATCGCGTTGACACACTTTTTTGCAGCGTCTGAGCTGAGCGCTATCGCATCGGCCTTCTGCAGGGCGATGTCTCTTTTCGCCAACTGTTTCTGCAAGGCACTGGACCTTCCCCGGAAAACATCTTGCAGCGACGCATTCTACCGAGCATATTTCCGAAGTTGCAGCTGTCCGCTATTCGGCGAATTTCAACAATAAATTTAAGAACACTCACCTTCAAACTGGCGCCGGTTGAAAAAGGGGATTCGCCGGTATTTATTGGTATTTTGGGTCAGAATAGGCACTTGGGACTTCGATTACTTCTCCGTAGTTCAGCGAGGGAGCATTAGTACACCACTGGCAGGGAGGTGCTGGAAGTGGTAAAAGAATACTTAGGGTAGGGAGTGACAACTGATCCGGATCATGAGAGAGAAATAATATGAATAATAAGGATGGAGTGGAGCACATATGGCATGTTCTCTCAGATCATGAATGGCAGTCTACCTGTATCCCTGAACAGAAATGTGTACAACAGCTGTATCTTACCGGCACTCACCTACGGGACAGAAAAAAAAAAGGAAGCCGATGATGATGATGATGACTTTACCGCATTTGGCTTCTTCGGTACAATTTTTCCTGAAAGCACTTGTACCATGCGTGTGCTCAGTTCAGAAACGAGCAACGCCTTCTTACTCACTGAATCATCGAAATCAACAAGAAGAAATGGGCTTGGCCAGGGCAGGTACGCGAAGTTAAGATAAGCGCTGGTCCTCACTGGTAACGGAGTGGATCCCAAGAGAAGGCAAGCATAGTAGGGCGCGGAGGGATTTAAGAAGTTTGCAGGCATAGGGTGGACACAGCTGCCAAAGGGCAGGGCTGATTGGAGAGACATGGGAGAGGCCTTTGCCCTGCAGAAGGTGTAGTCAGGCTGATGATGATGATGATGATGATGATGACTTCAGCGCATTTGGCTTCTTCGGTGCGACTTTCGCAGAAAGCACTTGTACCGTGCGTGTGCTCAGTGCAGAAACGAGCAACGCTATCTTGTTCGCTGAATCCTCGACCGCGGTTGCTTCGAAGTAGGCTTCAACTTTCGGAAGATACACCCTCCAGTTTTCACTGTGATCGCCGTACTCGGGAAGCTTTTGATGATCCATGACAGAAGCGATTTTACCCAGCGTCTCAGTCATGGCCGCCGTGTGGGTTTGGTTCCCGTTGTTGGTTCGCTCTGAGCTCGCAGCCACTGTTATGTCCCAAGTACGCGCACTGCGTCTATAGTGATTCCATGGAATACAGACAGACGCCCAGGAAGGACTAATTTTTACAGGGGCCAAAATAACGTCCCAGAAGTTTTCCGCTGAGACCTCATCGTCGGATGGATGTTCAGGCCCAGCCTTGGCCACCGGGCTGGTGCTCGGTGTTGCTCCTTCGGAGGTTTTAGCGACAAGAATAGTAGAACTGTTGATTATCAATGATGTGCTGTGCGAACTCGCAGGATTCATCCACGCGTTGGAGAAATCCGGCCAGGTAATCTTAAATAATAGTCGTAGACATGTTGTAACATGGCGCGGAGCATTGCGGCTGCGTCACATCCGTAGAGCAGGTAGAATGGTGCATTCCGCTATGTTTTCTGCGCTGTAGTCTTTTACGCGAACGTCACGTAGAGATGCAGGTAATCCCACGTTCGGTGTTCGGCGTCGCCGTACATGCAAACCATGTTTGCCAAAGCCTTGTTAAAGCTTTCATTAAGGCCATCTGTTTGTGGGTCGTCTTTCGGTGATTTGTCAGACTGTACCGGTTGGGTGCTCGGCAGTGATCAGGTGCGAAGGCCATTCCTCTGTGTGTGATGCCAATTTCCGGTGCGGTGTTTTGTAGAATGTTGTGCTGAATAAAGAACATGCGACTTCTAGTGCAGTTGCACTTGTCAGGGCTGCAGTCCTTGCGTTGTGAGTAAGGTAGCCAGTTGCTACGATAGTCCAACATTCCGGTGATGCGGACGTGACAGGAGGCACAAGGAGGTCAATTCCAACTTGCTGGAAAGGCCTTGATGGTGACTGGACTGGCTTTAAAAGATCTGCTGGCTTTGTCGGTTGTACTTTATGACTCTGGCAGTGTGCGCAGGTGTTTACGTATGTCAAACGTCAGGGGCTGCACGTGGACAGGTGTACTTCTCCTGTATTCTGTGTAGGAATTGGTCAACACAGAGGTGCTTCGATGTTTGGTCATTATATAAGGCTTTAAGTATTACTTGAGGGGGGGAATCGTGGAACGACATGAAGGCATTGCCTTTAGTTTGCACCGACGTTCTTTTTCACCGACATTCCGTTGCGCAGGCAGAGGGCTGATGCCGTACGCTTGAACGTTCTCCGAACCTGTCAGCTTTGTGCTTATATACAACGCATCATTTCCTAGAATACCGTGCCGTACGTTGCTCAACCGTAAAGTCGCTGGAACCAATCGCTCCCGAGAGAGCTTCGTCGTCTGTGTCCTCTGGCGGTGGATCTACCGGTGCTCGGTAAAGGCAGCCACTGTCAGAGTGTTTGCGGCTTGACCTATACGTGACGGTGATATTGAATTCTTGCAGCCTCAAGCTCCACTTTGCGAGGCAGCCTAATGGGTCCCTTAGGTTGCCAGCTAACACAGGGCATAATGCTCTGTCGCCACCTTGAAGTTTCTATAAATGAGGTAGGAACTAAACTTCTCAAGCAAACCAAACAATGGCCAGGCATTAGTCTTCTGTCTCTACTCTAGATAACAAGTGCCTAGCATAACTACGACCCTTTCACGACCTTTTTGGAGTTGAACAACCAGAGCGTTTGCCTATACTGCTTGCTTCTGAGTGGAGTTTCGTATCAGCATGGTCGTAAAATGTGCGAGAAAGGGCGATGGCTGAAGGTGTCGCTGAAGTTCACAAAATGCCATTTCTTGTGCTTGTTCGCACTTCAAAAGTGCGTCGTTTTGCGTTAGGTGCGTCAGCGGTTAGGTGCGTCAGCGGCGATGTGAAAGAAGCAATGCAGAAAACGTCTGGAGTACGCGAATAGTGCATGAAAACTTCGTTCAGATTTCTTGTGTGCATGTTGGGGGAAGTTAGCTCTCTCAACTATCTTGCTTGAGCCTGTGCGAAGGCTTTCGCACCTTACTACCTCGCGAGGAGTTTCAGCTCCTCTTTAACAAAGAGGCGTTTTTGTCCTATGCAAGAAATTTATTCTGATTTTCTGTTTTCAGTGTATTTGTGCCTTCTGCCGAAAATGGCGGCGACAAGGCGCGTAACTTGTGCTGTTGTAATCCATATCATGCTGCACTTGTTTTCTTTTTAGCACGATAGATTTAATGCTCCCGTTCTGAAGAACTCTCGGAGTCGTTCGTGGGCGTAATACAATAATCTGGTATTGTAATGAGGAAATAATGAATGCTGCTTAGTAGATTTATATAACCGAAATGCATTAATTTGGGAAAGTGACGTTGAAATATTGAACGAAATTTAGATTCTTGCATTGTCTTTATTACACTTTAATCTTCAAATAAAGAAAAAATGAAAAATGATATATACATTTCTTATATACTCTGTAAAAGAAAAAAACAAACTATGTCCTACACATACTGTGTGCATTTTGTCGAAAGGGCGGAGGTGGTAGTGTTGTATATATACGGGCAGGGTTAGCGTTTAACTGGAATGTCGGAAAATTCTACAACAGATTTTTTAAACTGAAATATTGAGTCTATAACACTATTTAAACAAGCCTGTTTCCTCATAAGCCTCAAGAGTGTTTTTGTTACCACTGGCGATCCAGTTCCCGAACGCTCACCGTGAAAGAAGCGAGAGACGTCGTTCAACAGAGCATTTTCTTTGTAACGACCCCACATACTGCTCGGGTCCACACGGGACGGAGAGGCATAGAAACGGCTAAACTCCGTTGAAAAAAAAAGAAGATAAACTTGAGAATTACATATTACCGAGTACATGATGCAGAGGATGCATTGGCGCATGATGCATGCTGAGAGCTACATTGGCGCAAGAGTCTCCGTCGCAGGCATTGGAGGGACTACGGAGTTGGCCTTGTTCGTTTGCTGAAGCTAAGTTTCTCCCCGATGGCTTGGGCTGTTCAGGCACCGGAGGACCAACTGCCTACAGTATCGTGTGGGGCACTGCTCGTCTGCCCACTGACTAGCTTTCCTCGTTTCTTCACCCGTACAATCAGGCGATACTCCTTTCGAGGCTGGAGCGTCTCCCTCGCCCGCCTCAAAATGCCGGCACCTGCGGCATTCCCCGTCTACCCCGGACCTCCCGCCTGCTTGAGTCTCTTTACCTCCGACCGGCGCCCCTCTCATTGTTCCGGGGTGTGCTTGGGCAGAGGGATGTTTTTTGGCGTGCGAATAAAGCTGACGGCCAGGCTGTCGGCCTTGGAACCCCTAATGAACCTTGGCCGCCGACACCTGACGATTCGTGGCACCAGTATCTTTTTCAAGCGCCTTCGAAGTCGCACAAATGGAAGGTGTCGCCGGAGATAGCGGCCCGAAGACGCGCAGCGCACCTGCACAGCTTCCTTCAGAATGCAACCGTCTGTATTACTCCCGTCACAAAACTGCGGAGAGCGCCACTGTTCGTGTTGAGCCAGTTTATGACAAATACAGTAAATTACTTCCACAAACTCCTTCCAAGCAATACGGCTTTAAAAGCAGCTTGCTCATTGCGCCACCAAAACATCGGAAGTGCCAGCAACGCCAATACCAATACGGCACAAAGGAACTCCAAAAAGGGTCATTGAGATTGGTCTTATACATGCTTATACATGAGATTGGTCTTATACATGAGATTGGTCTTATACATGAAAATCCTGCTCCAAGCTTGCTTCTCTGTTTTCGGCGTCCTTGGTTCATTATTTGTTTTCATGAGACTTCAATTCGGCTTCTTATCAGGGCAACAAATATGGAGCTCACTGAGCAGAATTTTGGGCTCCTTGAGGTGGCTCAGTAAATATATACAGCGCGGGAAAGATCGGAGGCACCCTTTTGCAAACCTTACGACTAGTAAAAAAGCAGCACGGAACACATTCTCGCATCTTTCTCAGGAGCCGCGTTTTTGCCAGTGTTTTTATCTGGACATAGCGTCCTCACTGCCTCGCCCCGTTGCTTTCTCCATCGCTCTTTCTCCTCACGTTAGGCGCCCTTCCTCATATCCCACCACATTGATGTTTCCTTGACTGAACAAACGTGCGTCATACCCAGAGAAGGCTGCAAGCCACACCGCGTTTTCTTTCAGTCGCCGCGGTGGCTCACCGGGTTATGGCACTGGGCTACTGACCCTAAAGAAGTGGCTTCAATCCCGGCCACGGCGCTTTAATTTCGATGCAGGCGGGATTGCAGAGGCCCGTGTACTGTGCGCTGTCAGTATGCGTTCAAAAACCCCAGGTGAACTTAATTTCCGGAGCCGTTAACTGCGGCACCTCTGATAGCCAGACTCGATTTGGGACTTTAAACTCCTTTAAACCAACGCTTCATCACGAGTTTTCTTTTGTCCACAAAGCACTCCCTGCTCACCCTATCCTCCGACAGTCTTGAATCTGAACAATGGTCAGCCCGATCGCACAGCCCATGCGGCTGCTGCCAGCTCATGACTTTGCGACGCAGGGAAGGGCGAAACAAAATAGAGAGAACGAGTTCAGGTCCTTGCGGCCCGTGCTGGCAGTTTGCTGAACAATACGGGAATGTCAAACAAATCTGAGCAAGGTCAGTAATAAGCGACCTGCTGAATACGTCTTAATTATATATTATCATCAACATTAAAATCTAAAAAAAATGGCTGGATAATTTGGGTACGGAAAATTTTACGTATGTTTTCCCCAAGAATGCTCGGATTATTGGCTGTGAAATGATTTTGAACAATAATTATCATCGTAATCATCATCAGCCTTACTAGACCAACTGCAGGGCAAGGGCTTGTCCCATGCCTCTCCAATTAAATCTGCATGTCTTCTGCCAGCTGCGGCCACTGTATCACCGCAAACTTCTTCATCCGCTCGCCGTTCTGCCACCCCTTGCAAGGCTTGCCTTCTATTGGAATGCGCTCCGTTATCCATAAGGATCAGCGGTTATTTTGCCGTCGCATTACATGTCCTGTCCGAGCCCATTTCTTCCTTTTGATCTGCCCTAGAATGTCATTAACTCGCGTTTGTTCTCTCACCCACTCAGCCTGATTCCGACCTCTTAAAGTTACAGGTGTTATATTTCTTTCCATACCTCCAGCGTTGTCTTTAAGCTGAACCGTTTTTGTTAGCCTCCAGGTTTCAGCCCCATAAGTGAGCACCGGGAAGAAAGAGTTGTACTATACCTTTCTCTTGAGGGACGACACGTCAAACAGTATGTCGCACATAAAATTTAAATAAACCATGCCTTCCTGCTTCTTCTTCAAGCTCAGAATATAATGCCTTATCAGAACAAGCGATTCGCACCATTTCAAAAAAATTCGTGCTGGAAAACAAGTTGTAGGCCAGAGGGCATCTAAATCATGAGAGGAAGTTTGGGAAAAAAAGTTTAGCGTGACGTTATGGAGTGAGGGTGATCTACAGCCATTCAAGCGCAGATGTACATGCAAAGCAGGCACACTAGGCTGTTGTCAATTGAGAAAGTTGAAAGCACGCATCACAAATCTCCCAAATATGTGTGGACACAGCAAAGCCCAACGAAACGCTTAAATTAATAGGCTAACTTGGCCCACGCTTGCTTTGCTAGCGCAACTCGCAAGGATACCTCCACACGCGAATACCTAATGGAAATACTTAAAACAGCCGCACTCAATTATACTTCTTAGTGAATGTAGAATGCATACCTGTTTAAGGCTCTCCATATTTTTTTAGTTATGAAACACTAAGTACACATTAATGAGACCCCAGGTGGTTGCACTTTTCGGAGTCACTGATTACGACTGCCCCTCGTAGCCTGAGTAGCTTTGGACGTTAAATCTACATAAATCAAACCAAACTACTTTTTATGTACAGCCAAGTGTGTCGCCGAAAACTAAGTACACGCTCGCGCTCATCTGAATATTGATGATGAGCGGTATCGTCGACGCTGCTTTTTCAAACCACGCGCATGTAAAATTCTATTCAGATGCAAAAATTATGTTTAAAAGGACGCAAGCGTGACAGAAGCTGCGTGGTAGCACACTCGCGTGGAGAAACCACGAAGAATTTGAAGATGAAAATTTTTTTTTATTTTAACACGCCACTGATCTCTCCGCTGAAGGTGAGAAACAGAGAGGCAATGTGGACAGCATGTTATTATTGACGATTGGATCTTCTTTGGCATACCTCTATCGTTGCGAAATTGTTGCAGTTCCGGCAGCATCGTCCCCAGTTGAACGGCTCGCACTTCTTAGTCACAGGGTTGCAATGGTACCTCGGTACAATTTCCAGGCATGGTTCAACTTTTTGCGGCTCCTTACAACCTGCACAGAAGATACTCTGTCAGCATCGGCACTAATACAGTTTGCCGACTATCTTTTTGGCACCTACAAGAGCCGCAGTAAATGCTGACCGCTCATAGCATCTTTGGCTGATATACTTTTTGAAGGTCAAACATGCACTGGGAGTACGGAAAATAATGAGCACAAATATTGCCTGCTGTTCATCCAAGCATTCTGCGCGTTTTTCATCAAGAACTAGAAAAATGCGCGAATATAAATGTTTTGACAGCGCGGAATACAGGAAATATTCTATTAAAAGCTTAAATGAGCAAGTGAAAGTCTTAATAATAATAATTAGTTTTTGGGGAAAGGAAATGGCGCAGTATTCGTCTCATATATCTTTGGACACCTGAACCGCGCTGCAAGGAAAGGGATAAAGGAGGGAGTGAAAGAAGAAAGGAAGAGAGAGGTGCCGTAGTGGAGGGCTCCGGAATAATTTCGACCACCTGGGGATCTTTAACGTGCACTGACATCGCACAGCACACGGGCGCCTTTAGCGTTTTTCCTCCATAAAATCTTCAGTTCTGATATTTCTACCACTCGAGCTCACCTCTCATTATCTACCACACTCCTTTATTTTCTTAATTATACTCTTTTTTTTCCTCATGGGCAGCCGCTCTTTGCGGAACTCTTAAAGAACATAAACCATCCCATTGCTTTGCCTATCAAGTCCCTGGTAGGTCCAACGATGTGGCGCCGTTCATGTGAGATTTAAAGTTTCATTTTGATATCGTATTTCTAATTCTCCTGTAATGTCTTAAGTTACGCGAAAAAGCTGATATAATTTTTAGAAATGAAAATACGGTTTGCAGTCAGTGGAAGTTGTAGCGCTTAACAAATGCATTAAGCGCAGGGATGAAAGCTTTTGTTAAGTTTGTACTATAAAGCACATCATTAATTTCCGAGGCATAATGCTGTCATGAATCGTCCGTATCCTGTATTTCTGTGGGCTAGTACTAGTTTTGTTTTCATTTTGTCGCTGCCATAAATAAACGGCTGCATGCTCTAGCAGGCTGGGCAAACATTATCCGGTGTTTCCAGTGCCTTTCATGCCTCGGCACCAAAAAAAATTCTGAGGAACACTGTGACATCAAGTTCATCATGATTCCGACTTACAAGTGCTTTTATTATGGAAGAATGAAAGGCAAAATATTGCATGATACAGTCAAATAAAGAACCGTAGCCAATGCTGCGCGTAATTTGCCTGTACGCTTGTTGCAAATGCAAACCCCAAATATTGTTCAGAACTGATTGTTAGGCGAGGAAGGAAATTTTTGTTGGACAGGTTCCGTCATAAACGAGGGTTTCAGGAGGCAAGATCGCTTCTCTGTGATCTATGCTACAGGTTCGTACAACATCCCAGTCGTTTCCGAGGATGTTATGGTAGTGATGATTTTCTTCAGGCCCTTTCCACTACGCGCATAACTGAGAAATGTCAACAGAGCTCACCTTTCGAGGTGAGCTGAAATAGCGGCGGGTTGTGAATTCCGGAAAGCTCTGGACAGCGTTCTTAAGGGTGCATAATTAACAAAATCTGTAAATACATTCATTACTGCAGAAAGATGCCAAAACTAGCACATACCATCTGGATAGGCGCATGGTAGGGGAGGTGGACCTGGAAGAAGTAATGTATTAAAAACGTGCATTTTCCTCAATATTTTTGTAATAAAGCCACGCCTTGACTCTATCCTGCATCTAGGCACATCATGGCACTCAATATAACGGTAAGTTAATAAGCATGTTCCACAGAGCGGAAAGTTATTATAGTGTTCGTAAATTGACTTCACAATATTTCCCGAGAGCAGAAGTAGTAGAAACATGTATTGACAATCCAAAATAAATACCAAGCCTTCTGTTGCGGTTTGTTTCCTTACTTCAGGATTCTAATGGTTATGGCTCTATATTGCCTGAGAGGATCGCATATAGGATTTAAATATGCCAGCGCGAACCATGATTTCTGACGGCTATTCATAGATAGTAATCCGTACCCCGTGAATAATTTATGTGCCACATAACTCGTGCCCAGCCATCATCTCGCACGTATACTTAATTTTTGCGTGACAGCTTCAAAGGCCCCGTTCACCAGGAAATGCGTTCGGTGGTAGGCTGCAGCTCCGATTAAAACGTAGGAAAGAGAATGCAGAGAGAAAATATGTTTAGGGAAAAAGGAATATAGTGCACAACGCAGGTATATATTCATTTCGATCTGCCGGGATTTGTATGATGTGCACTCGTCTTCCCGTGGAAGGCTCCTTTTCAAGCAAAAATACTGCTGATGTGTCATTCCATCAAAACAGGGGAATCGTGTGCCGGAACAGCGGCGAGGTCACGCCATAACAGAAGCACCAACTAAACCGAATGCTTTCCAAAGTTCAATGCAATAGCATTAGAGTTCCCGTTGTATAGAGAAACCGAAGTTTAGCCGTCCATCCGTGTCGCAAAAAAAATTACCGTCGATTTGTGTAGATAGGCCAAATCCGACTTACACGGACTATAGCTTTGTGACTATTGTTCCGCATCGTTAACCGTCCAACTGCCGCCTAGGTCAGGACACCTTGTGCCATCATCACAACCTGCCAGGTATATGTATTTTGTAGTTATGGCGATGAAGCACCAGCTCCGACAGCGCTCGGCTTCGAACTGATCGCTGTATTGCGCTCCTCGCGCTGCGAGGCCTAATGCAATCTTTGTTTTCATTGACGGGTGCCGCACACGTAGCGAGTTGTGACCTGCGGCGAGAGGGCAACATGAGGGGCGCTACTAGGCTCCTGCCCGTAGAGCGGAATTGGCAGGGTTGGGCTGTGGACGTGTTTCGATGACGACGAGGAGGAGGATGGCAGGGTCGAACTCAGAGTGAGAGGAGGGACCACGGAAAAGGGGCAACATATGCGGGTTTCATTCGGCCTGAAGAACCGGCGTCTTCACCGCAGATTATGTCTAGTGTGAGCGTTTTAATCGTGCGGTGGAGCCCGTGGAAAGGTCCACCGTTGTCCGGTACTAGGGTTGGACGGGCGTGGCCGCGCCATACGATGACATGGCTGCAGGAGTCCGTATCCTTGCTGAGAAATGCGGACAAGGAGGGGTGGCAAGAAAGGATGGCATGAGTAATGTGTCGCAACGTGTTTCGCAGGTCTCGGATGTAGATGAAAGCATCATGAATGAACGGCATGGACGAAGGCGAGAAGAATTGTCTAAGGAAGGGCAGAGGGACGCCGTAGACTCATTCAGGTGAACAGGAGCCCAGGTGAGCCTTCAGTGCTGAGCGGATACCGCGAAGGACGCGGAGAAGTTTATCGAACAAGCGTTTCCTTGGCTGATAGGTTGTCAGAGCAGTCTTCAGTTGTCGGTTAAGTAGTTCTACCATCCCATGCACCGAAAGATAGTGAGAGATAGTATGACTGCGTCGTACGCCTAGTGTGTTGGCAACAGTGGTGAACAGGGCCGATTTGCTTCGGCGGCCTCGCTTGGTGGTGGGAAATGAGGTTGAGCCAAAAAGAGACATATAAGCGGTCATGAAGGCCGTAGAAACTGCCTCTGCCGTAATATCAGTATTGGGCAATGCGTGGGCCCAGCGTATGAAGCGAATAATATTATTTCTTCAATATTTTTGACAACAGCTTTCCTTACTTCAAATTCATGTTAGTTTCGCTCCTATTTCAAATTCTTGTAACCCTTTCTATATGCTAATCGGCCCATCCATGCAAAACCACGAAAAAAATTGAATACTTTTCATTGCTTCGATGTTTGCTACATCATCCTTCACGATAATGTACAACACTGTTCTCGCGAGATAAACAATGTATTGTGATGATAGCCTTTCAGAAAAATCTCGCAATGCTGGTGTCACAGCTTTTTGCTCATTGAAGTGATTTTAATTTCCAACAGCAAGAAAACACAAGCTTAGGCAAAAATATCTTATCACAGCCTTCTTCACATGCCACAGAGGAGAAGGAAACCGCCTCTATGACCAAAGAAAATAGTTGAGTCATGGCTCTTAATGAAATTGTTTAACACTGTTACAAAATGCTTCCTCTTTTATGCAGTGAGCGCGAATCTTTGAATACAAAGTGTGGTAGGTCTCATAAATCAGTGCAACATTTTCCTGCACGTGGCCGACTACAACAGCTTGTTTTCGCAAGAGCACGTGTTTAAAAGCGCGAGCACTGAAGCACGCACTCACAAAAAAGTCTTTTCTCGCTTTTCGCTTTGGTCTAATGTTCAACAGGTGTTTGCCACCTGCCACATTGGCAGGCCTTGATGACGTCACACATTCTCTTAACTAAGGCGCCACGTGGGGCACTTGCCGTTCTACATGACGTGCCGACGCCTTATTTTCAGCAGAGCAGCAGCTTTGAGTTGTACGCATGCACTCAGAACACTGTAATAAATATTGCGTCATCAATCTACGGCGCGTCATGTATACCATGCTAACACATATAACTCAGAGAACAGATTTGATATGCTCTTTCAATCAAAATTCAGCATTATGAAGAACAAAGCGTAATCCCCAATAAACAAAGGAAAGTCAATGAATAGAATGCTCAAGCAAGATAAATAATGCAAAACAATAGCCACACAGTGGTAGAGATCAGTTATTAGCCAGCCTCGCGTCATGTTGTCATATCTCCGTGCTGTGTACCGTTCCTCCTTGGCTGCTGTTTAATGTGTAGAGCACCCGACTAGCATTTAGCCAAACTACGCAAATTCGCCGTCACGTTTTTTTCGGCGTTCCGTAGTTTTTCTTAGCGCTGCTTTTAGACACATCTAAGCAGTACATTTCCACTTCGCTCCTATACGAGTAAAATGTAGCAGCTTACTGACACGTGGCAGTTTCTCTTGTGTAAAGGGAGCGAAATAATTATATACCAGTCGTACTCGGATTCGGAAAGAGAAATATTTAAATAACAATACAATACGTTAAGCAATACAAGCCTTGTTTTTGCATTAAAAAGTTTTCTTTATTCGCTATGAGCCCCACGTGGCATTTGGCGCGATGTAAGCAGAGCGAATATAAAACATTAATCTAACAGGCACGTGCAGGTTGTTTCAGCTCGTGTGACACACAGAGGCTTCAGCTATCGGCTCCAGTCCTGGAGCGTAGTTTATCGCAAAATGCTCTCTCAAGTGGTGCTTCCTTGTTATTGCGGAAAAAACATGTTTGCTTTTACCACAACCAGTGTTTCGGGAGGAACTTTACGGGTACCTGACCTGGGAATCTTGAAAAAATTAAGAAACGTAAAGCAGCATGACCCATCGCTCATCGGTGCTGACTGGCCTATTGTAGCTCGCGCTGAGAAATTTTGGCTGATTCTCTCGGCGAGAACACCTGCCAGTGTGACGGATGAGCATTAGTCAGCGGCTTTGCATAAAACATGACCTTAATTTATTCGTTGGTTTGCGTTCTTAGGTACTTACTCTTGATCGGTTGCAACGCCTCTGGTGGAACTCAAAGGAAAAGTAAGTGAATGACGCTGGTCTTCCTTCATAACGCTAACCCGTCTGCTCTGTGTGCTCCCATACTATGCCCACAAAATACGCTTAAGTGGCGACGCAAGGCTGTCCTCGCAGTGTATAATCACTGCGCTGCATTAGCACGATGCGACCACCTAAGTTCTAAAACATTGCGCCTTATTTGCATTTGAAGTTACTGCCACTACACCGTAAAATATGGCTTTGAGGTTTCCAAAAAAAGTTTCTCTTGTACTTGGCCTGTCTTACTATCAGTGCCGGACACTTGATAAAGCGTAGCTCTGCAGCTGCTTCTCCTCTAAAAGCGAACAAAATTTTCGATGACCTCATGCTGGATTCATTTTTTTTTCTGAGGTTTGGGGAAAGTGTTTTTGAGGGCAATCTTCTCGAAAAGTCCGCAGTTTCCTAATGTGAATTAGTTATGCAGAAAAAGCAAGCTATTCTTCAGGGTGCTTCTTGTAGGAGTGGGAACCACACATTTATGATTCAATACTCTAGTCAGTCATTGAAAACAAAGCATTAAATGTCTTTTAATAGGTATTTTGACAATATTATCTTCTCTTCCTTTATTATTGGTAATGCGAAACAAGCACAAGCAAAAAAGTGAATTTCCTGCATGGAGCTCATCATAAATATGTTCTTTGTTTTCTAAAATAGACGCATGTGAATTCTTTTTTTCACTTCCAGGCTCTCTGCGCAGAATGCGTCTGCAACAGTTCGGGCATAATAAACAGTAGCCCAATAATTAGTGACAAAATAAAGTATTCAATACAATAATCGAAACTTTTTTAAATTTTAATCATAGGAATGTACTTGCATTTCCCTAACAACCCTCCACAGGCAACGTCTGCCTGTATTTCGAAATTGAGAATTGTAATGAACTTTATTTAGCAGATTTCTTTATGGTTATGCGAACTCAGGTTTTTAAGCACAGAATACTGTAGAGGCAACCTATGCTGCAAAACATTTCTGATCAAAAACAAGCTGATCAAAAACAAGCCGCATGATAAAACGAGCATAGGACTCAGCAGAACAGCTAACTGCTTGTAGAGATTTCTATACGCTGCGCGTGTGTTCCTTCAGGTCACATGAGTAGATTGCTGGCATTTTGCTTGTGCACAATTGGCAACTGACAGCGCGAAATACTTCGAATTCTGCTCAGCGAGTTTTGACAGTGGCACAAGTTTTCATTTTTTTCACGTATGTTGGTCAAATAATTCGAGTTGTTCGGACACGTTCTTCCGTAAAAATATAGAAATCGGTGCTTCTACACAGAGAGAAGTTTTCACAGTGACGCCAGTGATGGCGAATGTAGAACAGAAAATCAATTGTTTAAATTTTAATGTTAACAAGCAAACATTTTTTTTAATTTTAACTATTACAACTGGACGCCTGCAATCCTCAGGAGATGACTAGTTGATCTTTCCAACAGCTCTATCAGAGCTTACCAATAGAAAAGCACAAGGATTTTATTTCTCCTGTTAGTACAAATCGTAGCTTCGGCCGTAGACAGAGTGCGCAGTCACACCAACCAGGAGCCACCACTCGAGAGCGTACTTTGCCATCAACTGCGCTAGAGGGCTGGAGCGGATAACTGCAGTCTGGGTGCGTCAGTTGACGTGAGATATCCCGCACGTGCCTGTTAGAGGATCTTTTTCCCGGGAAAAGTCTATATTCGTTCTCTTTCCAGCCAGCCAAATGCCACGTGGCCCTTATAGAGAATCAAATAAATTTTGAACGGAGAAAAACCTTTGTGGCGTTTTTGTAGTGTTGTTCTGATCGAGGACGTGTAGGATTTGCATAAAAATCTTTGCGCTCCTTTCACGCAAAAATTGACGGCCTCGTGTTAGTAAGCTGCTTTATTTTATTATTATATGAGAGGGATGGAAAAATACTGCCTGGACGTTTCTAGTACTTGCGCCTCAAAAACACTAGTAAACGCCGAAAAACAAGTACAGGTCAATTTCTGTAGTTTCGCCAAATGCGAATGGGGTGCTCTGGTACTGTTTGGCCATATGTGCCAGAAAGTGCGAAAGCTCTTCTCTGAGGCTTGCGCTCGCCACAAAGGGCGTCGGCACGGCGATTTCAACCGCACTTTGTCGTTACTTGATCTTGAAGCGCAAACTTTGCTAATAGTAAGTAGAGCAAGCCAGTTTTGGAAGGTCGTAGGTCATACGTAGGAAGAGGGGATAAACATTTAGGTGGCGGTTGAGTGAGATTACGAAGCCTGTGGAGTTGCGATGACAGCTGCTAGCATTTGTTCTGGAGTGGACGAAGGTGCGGTAACGACAATTCTTAAGATGATGATGATGAAAGCTGTATTAGCTATCAGCGCTGGATTGAATCCGCTTTTATATTTCTGAGAAAGATCCCCTTCTACAGAATTTTTAAAGCCAGCCGGGGGCTGGACTGCGGCGCAAGCCTCAAAGGCTGCAGACAAGTAGTCCCTTTCGCAATGTCCGTCCGTCACAGCTAGAAAGAGTACCCTCAGGACCACAGGTCCCATTCTAACCTCTTTCATGTTACGCATTCGTCCGATCTCGCGGTAAACTCGCTTTTTCGGGGACCTACTTTTTCTGCTAGTGTTACCACACTCCGGGTGGCACCCATGGCCACCATCATGCGTTTGCACATTCAGCAACTCTCCCCATATCCTCCAGCGTCCAAGGCAACTCTACCCTGCATTTGTTCACGATAAACTTTTGTCTGTTGTGCATTCTTAAGCTGATGCATCGCCTTCTTCCTTCCACAATAACCCTCATTATCATAATTGATCGGTAACCACCCTCTAGATGGTAACTGAAGCAGCCCTAAGGTTGGGCATTTCTTCTCTATCGTCAAAGAGAGTTCGCTTTAGAAATATGTTTTTCTCAGTGTTTTTACAGAATGTTGTCTCTATAAAAATTTTTAAGCACCTGAGCACTGCTTTCAAATTGTGAAAGATGTCACGCTCATCTAGAACATTCCAAAGAACACTAAAATAATTGCAAAATTTTGAATTCTTTTAGCTTGTATCAGGTTAACTTACAACGTTACACTCGGCTGAAAAAATTCTGCAGACGCTCTTGTGAATGAGCGTCGAAAGATATTGGAAAACCCACATATCACTAGTCTCATATTTCCTCCTAATCACTTTCGCTACATGATATCTGTCCAAGGAAATTATAAGGCGAAGCTTGAAAGACTATGTACTGCCACCCACCGCATTTTTCTGCTCAGCAGTTCATGGTTCAAGTTTATTGCTACGGCGATGCTTGTCGTGTGATTGATGATGGTTTTGCATTAATATTTTCTTTTAATAAATTTTTCTTAGAGTTAATCATCTTAGTGCAAAGAACAACATACTGGGAAGAAATTAGAATAATGGAAAAAAAATTACAACAATACCCGAGAGCTGCGGTCTTTGAAAAATTAAATGCCTTATCTAATGCCACCGATGACTGGGCTAATTCTTTCGGACGTTTAGACTGCTAAATTTCTTTTTGATTCGCTTGATTGAAGTTTGATTTAGAATAATTAAAATTATCAGGTCCGGATGTGCCTTTTTTCGTTGTTAGCGCAGCCGCCATTATGAGCCACAGTCTCATGTATTGCCTGAAAATGAGAGAAAGTATTTTTGCTTAAAACTGACGCTTCAGCAGAGTGCACGCATACTCAGAAAACCTGGAACAGCCCATTTTACTAAGCGATGCTGATTATAACACACTTTTTCGCATAATGCAAAATTGCGAAATAGGAATCAATGTATACCGAGATCTATCATCGAGACGGTGTCATTTGACCCACCGCGGTGGCTCAGTGGTTAGAGCGCTTGGATACTGATCCGGAGTTTCTGGGCTCGAACCCGACCGCGGCGGCAGCGTTTTTATGGAGGCAAAACGCTAAAGCTCGTGTGCTGTGCGATGTCAGTGCACGTTAAAGACGCCAGATGGTCGACATTATTCCGGAGCCCCCCACTACGGTACCTCTCTCTTCTTTTCTTCTTTCACTCCCTCCTTTATCTCTTCCCTTACGGCGCGGTTGAGATGTCCAACAATATATAGAGACAGGTACTGCGCCATTTCCTTTCCCCAAAAACCAATTAATATTATTACTATTCTTATTGCATTTGTCACCTTTTTTATTTTGAACAACGCATCCTATTCATTTTCAATTGCAAAATTGCCTTCGCGGTGAGAGCGCAAGCGAACTATAAAAGCGAGAAATTGTTGCATAATCAAACGTTGAGCCATTGCTATTAGTATGTTCCCCGCCCATCAAAAATATTCCTCAGATGCCCCATATTTTAATGTGACGACCAAGAAGGTTGTACTGCAGAACACATTGAACACATTGCGGGATATCAAGCTGCCGGTGGAACCGCCCGCGGGTATCGTTTCTGTTTTTACCGCGCATATTTTATGCCTCCACGGTTATTCGTTCATTTCATCTGAGCCGCTGGCTCCCTGCCCTGGCTTGCACCCTTTTCGCTTTCTATACCGTATTAAAGGCTACCTCAGCGAAGAGTTGTTTATGTTTTCGCTCGTGAGGTTCGTGATGTTCCTGTTCGTGAAAGATTCCATATCGCGGGGCATAATACAGCCAAACTTTGGCCTCCTTATGGCGGGAGACAAAATGGAAATAGTAAAATTGGTTTCTAAGGAAAGCAAATGGCGCAGTATTACATCTCTGCGGACACCTGAACCGCGCTGTAAGTGAATTAATCAAGGAGGGAGTTAAATATGAAAGGAAGAAAGAGGTGCTGTAGTGGAAGTCTCAGGAATACTTTCGGCCACCTGTGGACCTTTAACGCGCAATGACATCGCACAGCACACGGGCGCCTTTGCGTCTGCCGCGGCGGTCGGGTTCGAACCTGGGTACTCAGGATCAGCAGCCAAGCGCCCTAACAACTGAGCCACCGCGGCAGGTTGGGAGACAAAATGCCTACTTACAGTCAGTGACACGTTGGCTACAAATGAGACACCATTGAGTCAGACTCGGTGTTCATCAAAGTGGCCTAAATGTGGGATTTGGATGCGCCATTAGATGAAGGTGAAAGCAGTGTCACAAACGATCCTAATTTATCGGCTGTGGACGAAACGAGGCCTGAAATTATTCTCTTCTTAGCGCTAGTTTTCAATCTATAACAGTTTTTATTCAATTCGATCAGAAATATATTGAAGACGGCATTTCCTTCCTATTATAATCTTGTTGTTAAAGCACAGAACACCAACGCACGTTATTCATATCCTTATCCTCCTTAATTTCAGGGGCTGTTGGTTTCCTTCATATGCATGTCATAACAAACCCATCATTTCCCTTCGCTTGTCTGCTCAAAAGCTTGGAGAGGTCCTCGGTGCTGCCACTCTTGTGTTCATAGGCAGCATAAAAAAATTATCCCATGGCTTCTGACGTTGTGTTCGATTGTTTCACGTCACGGTCGCGGTAATATAGAACGTACTACTACCGCTGCTATGGACGAGGGTGGCGTTGGTGAACACTCTCAAGGTTAGCGTACACGTAATATAAATACCCCTAAAGCAGTACTAAAGACACCCGTCCCTCTAGGCCAGTTGGTACAAAACTGGATGCATTATTTGGTGGTCGTGGGATCGGATCTTATCGGCAGGCTGTGGCTGGTTTAGTGCGTTAGCACTGAGTGGGCACCCCCACAACTATCTGTTGTGTGCCTGTATGTCTCTGCGTTCGTTTGAACCATGCTTTCTGGCAGGCTGCCAACATGCACACCGGGCTGTGTGCGACCTGCCCAGTTGTGTGTGTATAAATTTGCACACCTGGCAGGTTGTCCACTTGCCACTGCCTACCAGGTTGTGGGCACTGTACTGTGCGCAACCTGCCCAGGTGTGTATGTATAAATATATACACCTGGCAGAGTACCTGCTTGCCACTGCCCACCAGGTTGTGGGCACCGGGTTTGTGTATATATAAATACACCTGGCAGGGCACCCACATTCCACTTTACACCAGGTTGTGGGGACCGGGTTGTAGGCAACCTGCCCAGGATTTTTTTATAAATATTTACACCTGGCAGAACGTTCATTTGCCACTGTCCATCAGGTTTTTGGCACCGGGTTGTAAGCAATCTGCCGAGTTGTGTGTATGTAGAAATATATGCGCCTCGCAGAGTGTCCACTTGCCACTGCCCGTCAGGTTGGGGGCAACCTGCCCAGTTGTATGTATGTAGAAATATACACACCTGGAGGGGTGCCCTCTTGCCACGGTCCACCAGGTTGTGGGCACCGGGTTTTTGGTAGCCTGTCCAGGTGTAATTATTCATAAAAAAAACTGACCAGGTTGCCTACAACCCGGTGCCCACAACCTGGTGGAAAGTACTATTTCCACCTCCCCGTTTTTCTTTGCGTTGTTCTGTCTTTTATTCAGCCACTGCCCCTGTGAGAGCTGCTGCGCGGTCCATTATACGGCCCCTTGCTCTCACTCTCAAGTTTGCTTTGAGGGCGGAGATTATACCTCCTTGCTCGCCCTGTGCCCTTATATTGACAAAACTGTTTCATTGTAAGCCTTCCCTGAGGAAGGGAATACCATTCCGGAAACTGTTGGCACAATAAAGCTATAAAACGAACAGTCGCGTTTGTCGTAATACTGTACTAGCACTTGCAAACTGGGGCATTGGAACCCTTACAGAATACTATATATAGATAGATGATGTTATATAAAGTCTGCGGGACTAATACGCGCTTCTGTCCACGTCACTGCCCGTTTCGTTGCATTCTATTCCGTCACATAACCCAGGCCACCAAGCGATCGTCCCGATCTCGCGATCAAGAAGGATTGCAGTGACGACGAAACGCAGGACGCGGCGATGCGTGGCAGACGGGAGTACGAGAGGAAAAAAGATGAAGTGCTTGCCGTCACTATGATAGAGATGAGCAGATCATCAGCGGTTGAAGCAGGGTCCACATTGACGTCGGAGCCACCGGTCGCTGGAAGACAACGCCGAATCCCGTGGACGCACCAAACGGCAGGGGCTGGAGTACTGCGTGCTCATGTACGGGTGGGTGGTCAGTGGGGTCTCTGGTCAGTAGCAGCGGTATAGGATCAGCGAGTTCGTAGGTCTTCTGTGTTCTGAGGTGTCTCGTGTGAGCGGTCTGTGGGGTGTCAGGTGAGTTGTGGCGGTTTTCGATCAGTGTGTTCGCATTCATGTCATCGTGCTTTCTGGTCAGGACATGGGACGGGTCGGTGGAGAGTGGCGGCGTCGGGGCATGTCTAGCAGGCTGGGGCAGTGCTGGGACGTGCAAAGCCAAGTGCATTCCACAGAAGACCACAGACCTTGGTGCACAGCAGGCTCCTGAGCTCCGGTACTGGGCCGATGAAGGTACCCAGAACCTCGCACCAAACCTTACGTGACGGCTAGCCGAAGAACTTGACTTGAAGGCAGATGGCTATGATAGGATTTAATGATGGCGGGCCTAGCACGAGTGCTCCATCGCGCGACACTTCCAGCTTCGTCGTCTTGTAGTCTGTCACAATATATATAAAGATATAAATCGCATTCTTAAAAAAGGC
>JARKHS020007813.1:0-20327 GCA_030143305.2 Amblyomma americanum | reverse complement strand
ACTCTGGAATGCACAAAGCTTGTGTTAATTGACAGGCGACCATTAACAAGCTGTGCATTTTTGTGCATTGCCTACTCCAGAACACTAATCCTGTGTTAATTGACAGGTGACACAGTAACGACTGTTACACAGTGTACGAGCACTACACAAGACACACTACAGAAGACAAGGCAAACTACTGAAGACAAGCCAGACTACAGAAGTCAAGACAGACTACAAAAGAGAGGACAAACTACAGAAGACAGACTATAAGAGACAGGACAGACTACAGAAGACAGGACTACAAAAGACAAGACAGACTACAGAAGACAAGACAGACTACACAAGACATGCCCAAAATACGACAAGACTACAGACTACAGAAATTTTCTGTCTTAGACTCCTGTAGTGCGTTTTGAGTGGGAAGGGAAACGCAGATGAAGGAGGAAGGCCCAGCGAAACGGAGCGGTGAAAGTCTGACTTTGAAAATTAACTGAACAAGTTTCACTCGGCCAGCTGCAGCTATCGTGTCACTCCAGGTTTAACCAGAGCTAAACCACCGCCAATTTTTTTCTTTAAGCAAGCTGTCGAACTTGGCGGTGCTATTGAAAAATTTGCCGTTTTCTTTGAATACAAATTTATTCCCGGACTTCCAACCTCATTTCAGCTCCTAAATTTTGAGCCACCAACATTCCGATCACTTTTTGCTAATATTCACAACTGATTCCTAAAAATGAATATTGATACCGTTAAATCCTAGGGTTTCAGGGAGAGCAACACTGCCTGCATCGACGTCCGCATAGATACCATCACATTCGAGTACATGTTCAATTCTTTCTACAGATTTTCTGAACACTGCATGTGTGTAATCGTCTTGGCTATATTTGTTTTTGTAACGTACCGTCCTAAGACATCCTGATCAAGCTTTAAAAAAGGGCGCTGCCGGTTGAGTTATATAACTTTTCTTTCGCGATTGGCTTTTCCAATATTTATATAGTTTGTTTCTTTAATAAATAATAAATTCTCAGCATCTGATTTCTTACCTGTCGCTCAAAGCTGTTTGTCCTTGTTTTTTGCATACTTACTGATTGTATTCAAAATATTTTTCATCAGAATGAGGCAAAGCTCTTTCTGCATAAGTATCGAAAAACCTTTGGTGCCCAACGGTTATCATACAGTTTGCTCTGGAGTTCCTCATATAATAATTTACTGTGACTGTCCACTGCGTAGCACGATTCCTATAGTATATGCACCCTTGTGCTGTCTCATTTATGGTTTTGCGCGGGGAACCAGCGCAAGTCTTCCAACAGCTCAGCGATTTATTTCTAGTCCCTACTCAACCCATGCTGTTAGGTACGCAACCGAATACCCAAACGTAAACCCTGGCACAAATATTTTTTTCCAAACACCTTTCAATAATTCATACTTTTTGTACGCCTATATTGACCTGGGTTTCATTATCGCGGTATCTTTTAGACCGCTGCCGTGGCCTAGTGGTTTGCGCATCCGCCTTGCATGCGGGAGGTACAGGGTTCGATCCCCAGTGCCGCCGGGTACCCACCGGTGATACGATGGGTACAAGCTTTCCCCTCGCCTGGTGTAAACTGACTGCGGACTAGAGAGTGCGTGTTGCCGTCTCTCTCGCCCTTCATCGTATTTCACCACATGCTTTTCGTCGCAGGTCTACAGCTACGCAGCCACTGTGCGAGAAAGGTATTCAAGCGCCAGTAGCAGGAACTAAAGATAGTACCTTTTGGAGGTGAAGTTCCTTACAAAAGAAACGCAAAAGCTCCTCTGCCGATCAGGCCCCATAAAGGCGCCGCACCCCTACGCCGACGACGCATACAAAGACAACCTTGACCATGGTGATATCCGGCCGCACAATGACGCCGCCGTCCAACGCAATCACAACAGTAAACCACAGCCACTGTCACAGCATACGAAGCCTACACCCGACTCCAAGAATAAATTGTAACGCGACCAAATGACCTTCAAGTGGCTGTCGACAGTGGAATGGTAACTTCGTTATTGGACAACAAAGCGAACTACTATGCCATCAGTGGACTGTTTGAGGCACAGCTCAAAAATTTGATGACCGCTCTGCAACTGCCCACAAATCAGCTTAGCTTGAGGCCAGCTAGTTCCGCCGTAAGGACAATGCACCGCACAAGCAAACGTAAGGGGATATATCTAACCTGTGACCTTCATACTCCTGCATGAATGCTCCTGACATGTGATGATAGGTATGCACTTTTTGACTGAGTATAGAGCAGTGATCGACCTTCAATCCAAGTACATCACGTTAGCTACGGAGGGAGCTCTACGCTTATAGACAGCGCCGGAGTCTCACGTTGCCCTTCATGTGTTGGATGAAGTTAGCGTCTCACGCAAGTCAGCCATCATCATCCCGTTGGGTGCCGTGATTACCAGAAATTTGAGGGCATCATCGAGGGAAACACAATTTCTCTTAGATCCGTTCCCGAAATCTACAGGGTGACGTGATACAGACAGCTTTCAACGAAAAATACCGGCACCTCATCAGAGGCACGACGACTACTTCCTTAGCCGAACTATCAAATGTTCTATAGCGCCTTCGTTCTCTCCACCCTACCCTGAGAAGACTCACAAAAATTAAAACTGACGCCCACGTTACCCAAAAGCCCAGCCCTGCCCAGTACAGACAAGACCAGATGCGGCGCCTCGGAAGTCAATGTGAGTGCTTCTCGTCGTCTTAAATTTTTTTATATATACGCAGATTGCGAAATATCAGGTTGTAACTGACGAGCACGCCCGACATATCCGCCTAAACTCCTTCCCAGTGTCGCCGCGGGAGCCCCAATCTATCATGGACCATGTTAAAGAAATGCTGAGTTACATTTCGTGGGTGGTGCCGGTATTTCTGTTGACAAAGAGGGCACTCTACAATTCTGCGTCAATAGCCGGGGACTGAACATAACGAAGAAAGACGTCTGCCCCTTACCTCGAATCGAGGATCGCCCGAATTAGCATACAAGCATCAACACATCACGCGAGTTTGCGTGAAGAATGAAAATAAGCACACCTTACCGATACCGCGCCGCCACAGACATCATACATCAGCCCTAATCAGCTGCCTGCTGTCGGACACGAACGCAGCCGACCGTTTGAACGTTACCCGGCGCTGCCTGACCGCTGCGGATTGCCTATACTGCGAAGGATAGAGCCGACAAAGACGCGCTGGGAAAGTGAAGACAGCAAGGGTATGTTGGCACTTAAATTCTTGTTTATTTCTGATAGCAATACAAATTCTTCGTAAATATTTTGCACGCTATCAGAGTTGAGACATATGATGTTTAAAGAATGCAATTTCGTGAACAATTTGTCATGCACAGCCATGTCTTAGGCGCCACGCAGATGAAATTGCAGCAAAACTACGGGCAGTTGTACTGCGACGGAACATAACAGCACTTCTTGCTAATTGAATATTCGTGTCAAAAAACCGTCCTGCGTTTTATACCACGTTTCGTGCGAAATAAAGAAATAGACGGTACCAGAGTCTGCGCTCTTACAGTTCATGAAGATTTTATAGCCAATATTTTTGAGACTTATAGAACATCAGGAGTTTAAGGAAACTAACTTTGCTGGGTTGTTAGACTTTGGGATAAGCATTACATAAGAAGTCTTAGAAGAAGGGGATGGGGGGGGGGGTCGAATTCAGCTTGTAGCGTTCTTTTATCCCACATTGAAGAAAAGGCTACCACGCCCAAACACCTTTTTTATTTTTATGGGCCCATGGCTTCATCACCTTTTTACTAACTTAAAGATTCCTCAAGCACCTGCTGGAGATCATTATCCACAAATGCTCTAACCGCCAGTAACATTGTTTTAAAGCTGTCGATATTTATAATATTGCTTAGCAAGCCTGTTTAATTTAAAACACAAGTTTACCAATGTTTTTTCACTAGGTACCCCACTGTTATAGTAAAACTTGTTTATCTCATTTTACACTGCATCTCCTACCATAAGATATTAAAAAATTCAAGATGATGTGGCTAATTTTTTTCATCTTGTCACTGAATACAAGTTTCCTCGATGCTTCCGCGTACAAGAGCTGCTCGAAACTGGCGTTTATAACCGTGGCATGGTAGGTTTATTTTAAAGCGATAGCTGTCAAAGGCCTATTTCTAGCTTGCGCATCGTAGCCATCCGCCATCGTCGGCGTAAAGGGTTGGTGCTAACGCACCCATCAGTTGCGCCGGTCAACCTAGGTTGCATAAGCCTACGGGTGGCTCTGTTTGGAACAGCCGCCTGCTAACGCAGGGGTGCATCACTTGATCACTACACCAGTACGCTAAGAAAATATCCCCCCCCCCCCAAATAAACCCCTAAACAGCTCTCGCTGAATCTTGCATTACACAGTTGTAACTGTCCTGTGTGGTATATTTTTTTTAATTGGTTTTTGGGGAAAGGAAATGGCGCAGTATCTCTCATATATCGTTGGACACCTGAACCGCGCCGTAAGGGAAGGGATAAAGGAGGGAGTGAAAGAAGAAAGGAAGAAGAGGTGCCGTAGTGGAGGGCTCCGGAATAATTTCGACCACCTGGGGATCTTTAACGTGCACTGACATCGCACAGCACACGGGCTCCTTAGCGTTTTTCCTCCATAAAAACGCAGCCGCCGCGGTCGGGTTCGAACCCGGGAACTCCGGATCAGTAGTCGAGCGCCCTAACCACTGAGCCACCGCGGCGGGTCCTGGTATATTTAGCACTTTTAGTTTTCTTTTTAAAGTTTTTTTGTTATTTGCTCGCCTATAAAAAAGAAGGAACGGGACACCAGGAGAAGAAGAAGGAAAGGCAAAATAGGAAAGGCAAAGAAGCTCAGAGACGCCTGATAAGCACAGCTACTAAAAAATGGTGGTTTGCCGATTTGAGAAAAAAAATTGCG
Source organism: Amblyomma americanum (assembly GCA_030143305.2). NCBI lineage: Eukaryota > Metazoa > Arthropoda > Arachnida > Ixodida > Ixodidae > Amblyomma > Amblyomma americanum. The sequence continues at coordinate 15,424 of JARKHS020007813.1, read as the reverse complement.
AAACAAGCACGAATAAGTGAACAAGGCCTATTACATCAACACTAGAGAAACAAATAGGTTATCGCGACACGTGATCTAATTTGGAACGCCACACGAAGATAGCAAATATTCTGTGTATCAGCTGCACTTTCTTAATCGCACAGTAGAGAACCTGTAGCACATAGGCAAGTTTTGCAAACAAAAAAATGATGCAGACTTGAGCCCGAGCAAACAATGACAGTTCCCTACCCATCCAAGCCTGGGTTTGTCGCCTCATGGAGACTACCACTCAATCCCAGTAGGCGCCACTGTTGCAAACTTGGTGACGAGGAACCCCAGGGTAGTGAAGGGTCCCGCAGTCTAGGCTTTTGCCACCATAATGACTTGGCATTCTACCCCAATGACCCAACCAAAACCCCTTGGATTTATTTAGATTAAGAGCCGCACCTGATACCTTGCAAAACTGTTCAGTGAAATGCAATGCCTTAAGCACACTCTTTTTATCATAAAAGGGCGACATGATCTGCATAGGCTCAAATCTTAATTTCACATTGCGCCAGAGAGAAACCACGGATAGTTGCGCTGTTAATAATAATGAGACAATGGGGTTCAAGAGATTGAACAAACAAAACACGCAATAATGAACAGCCTTGGCGAACAGATAATTTCAATGAAATAGGTTTGGTAGCTCTTGGTTAACAATTAGCCTTGTATAGGACTCCTTATAGCACAGCCTTATGCCCATAAGCAAGATATCTCCATCCACAAACCTATGGGACCTAGACGTCATCAAGACGCATTGCATGTTTTGGTTTGAAACTGCTCAAGCTTTGTATTTACGGCCGTGATGTCTTCCACATGGGCACCTGGGCTAATTCTCTCGAACTCATGCAGCTCAACCAATGTACGGCCGAGCTCTCGAAGACGATGTCTCTTCAAAAACTCGATTTTTTGGGAGGCTTCAATAGCGAAGTTTTTGTTTATTGTTTATATAAGTCTCATGTTTGCCAAACTGAGAGATCACCGCGTGACCATGTGTCCTTCAAGCAAGCAGATAAAGTACGTTTGAAGATTTCATCTCAGAGCAAACAGCTATTCAACTTCCAGAGCTTCCGTCGAGGATGGCGTATGCGCTGAATGTGCCTCCCTATCTGAAGAGACACCATGCATTGATCACTGAAGAATATGGGCCGCACCGAGTAACTAAAAACGCTGGCTAACATGTCTGCTGCATCGTAAATCCTGTAAAACTGAGCACTAGAGGGGCACTGAAAACCAGTTTAATGAATATTATGTCCCTTATCTCGCCCAACATCTGCCAAGTTGTATTCGCATACCAAATCAATAAGTAAATCAGCACTAGGGTCATAATGCTTACTCAGCACTGCTCCGTCTTCATCCCTACAAACACAATTAAATCACCCAATAGCATACTTTTACAATCCGTGCACAAATGGTTGACTAGTGAGAGGAAAAATAGCCTTCTATGACGCTGCCTTGCAGGACCATAAACACGAATAATTCGCCATTGTACACCCGAAATTGCGAGGTCAAAGCAGATAAGTCGCCCGCCATCTTCTTTGCGATACGACAATACCCAAGCAGCACGCCGATAATTGCCCTGAACTGGTCGAATACCGGGGAAAATTGGCTCCAATAAAGGGCTATAATGGCATCTGACTGGGGCGCTACCCGACCCAATGTTTGAGCCAGTGCACCTCACTGGCTTTCCAATCAGAAGCTAGTAATGGCATACAAAGTTCTTGATTGGCTTGAATGGCATTCCTTGGCTATTCGATATTAGTCATCCAAGATTCCTCATTGGCGTAGTTATCATAGGCAGCCAGCCCAACCCAAGCGGCTATCCAATATTTCCAGCCCAAGCTTATCCGTTGTTTGTTTATCACAGGCGTCCAGAGACACTCGCTGGCTACCCACTATTGCCCACCGAAGCTAATGCACTTGTTTTCGCCGAAGGCATCCAGCCACTCACTGGCTACTCAATGTTTCCCACCCGAATACATCCACTGGTTGTTCACCGCATTGCATCAAGGTACACTGACTTGCAGTCCCATTGTTAGTTTCCCGACACTGCTTACCTAGCATCCTGTGCTTCGCATTGTCAAATTCATCTGTGACGAATGTTTCATTTCGGCAAGAATCATCTATGCAATGAGTTTGTAAATGCCACATTCTATTGTTACATGCACTGAAAATGAGCAAATCTGCAATGAAGTTTAATGCTTGAACATTTATTAAAAACATAACAAAGAGCCGCAGGTCTAGGCGGGCAGTGGAGGCTGCGTGGAAGCGATTAATTAGCCCTGTAAGGTCTCATCAGGGCTCGACCGCCTCGTAAAAGACTCCGCTGCTGTAGCAGGGCCCGGGTTCGAGGGAGCGGCTGCAATGAGGGCAGGCCCAGGTGCAATCCCAGGCAGCTAGCACTTCAGCCATGAGCTTTTTGTGGCCGCCTACCACAGTGAGGAGCTGCGTACGGCTGCCTGCCGATGTATGCCGGGACAACCTACACAGCTGTCTTCTCCTTTTCGGTGATGGAATCTGCACATACAAGCAGTAAAAGAAAACGTTATTTGGGAAAATGCATTTTGGACAATAGTAGCTAGGATAGCTAGTGCATGCAGTAAGGATTAGAAATAAAACTATCACCTGTAGCCCCTCTCCAGAGCCTTGTCAAAATAAAGGCTTTCTTGCTGAACTTGAGCTGGTCGGGAAGGCCCATAAAAGCCTTCCCTACACTAGCCGCAACCTCTGGCAGCTTGTGGACCCCTAGCTGGAGGAGCTGCCGGCGCTGAAAACAAGAAGCAAATAACTGTGAATGACAATTTGAATCACAAAAATAGAATAGAACTGCTCGGCTTGTTGGTGCACGATGTATGTTAAGTCTTACAGTAAAAAAAGGAAAAGGAACAAGCTTGAAGAAGCAGGGCGATCCTTCTCATTTTTTGCGAAAACAAATCTGCGTGTTTCAAGCGTGTTTCAACGTGCAGCCACTTTCTACCACCACCTAAGGGACCAGCGAAGCAGCCGGGCTTTGGAGGCAGAGGGGAAGCGTCAGAAAGGAAGGAAGGGGCCAAAAAATACCCCCTTGCCAGATTGTGCTGCTGTCTGCACACTAGACGCGAAAAAAAAGGACGTAAGGGAAAACAGAATAGATGCCCCAAAGAAAGGAAGATAAGAGAAAAAAATACAAAGAGGGAACAGTAAAAAAAAAACACGGCAGTGGGCTGTAGCCCACGGATTCCATCTCTCGGGGAGGCAGGGACAGAAAATACCGGCCGAAGGAATGGTGCCCTCCTCGGTCGTCGGCGGCCGCCGGACGAAAACCGGAAGCTGCGTCTCCGCGAGCACGCTCTAAGGCGCGACGTGAACGTAGCCGCCGTCACTTAGAGAGGGATTACATAGCCGGTATGATATACTTCGCCATGTATTAACAGAATGAAAGCGAAGGCCTTTCCTTGCTGCTACTGGCTCGCATTTCAGTCACCCTTCAAGAGGGCAGCGCGTTGGTCTCTGAATGTTCGGCTGAAAATAAATTATTTGTTGTGTCAATATTTTTCAAACTTTCGTTTCCTTTCAAAAGTCTACTTCAACCGTACGACTATTGCACAAAATCTCTGCTTCGAGAGAACTTCGCCGAAGATGTACCGCTCAAAAATTATATGCAACGTCCGCCGGTGCACAATGACCCATCGGTTCGCTGTCATTCAGGATGTGAATAGGAAAAGGAGCAAAAGTGAAGCGGCCCATGACAGCTGTATCCCGTCTAAAAAGAAATGCCACACCCGAGGAAGAATTTCTTGAATGATATGTAACGTTTACATGTGCGCAAAGACCAATCGGTCTCTGCAATTGAATAAAATCATGAGCAGTCAGCGATAGAATATAGGCATAAAAAATTCACCTACAGGGGGTGTTTCACCTGACTTTATGCAATTTTTAAAGTAGGCTTTATGAGTTAGAAGAGCGCTTTTTCGGCATAATTTTGACAGTGGTGTAATGCAATAAATCAATGTTAAGAGCAGCTAATTAGTAGGCCGCTTAATTATTATTGATCAGTTAAGTTTTTAACTTCTACTGTTAAGTTTCGTAATTACTGAGAGGCGTGTAGCCCACCATAAGTAGATTCCATATCAGATATTGAATTTCGAAAACGCGGTTACCCTGGGGGCCCTGGCCCAACATATGTTTGTCTACATCGCGCCAAATTACGTGCGCTTTCGAGAAGCTCATAGGCAAAGCAACTTCTCCAGCCAAAATAACAAAAAAAAACAGCCAAAAGTTGTTGGCCGAAGCGCCGAGGGTAAGCACGTTTAGAAACTTTAAAAACTGATTTGAATATAACTGAAGGTGAGTTTACCGCCTCTCAATAATTAAGGAGCCTAGCAGTAATACGGAAAAGTTAATTATGGTATATTTGTTAACCAAGCTGGCAGTTAGCACATCTTAGCTTTGTTCTGATATGCTACATCACTGAGAATGCTATGCCATAAAAAGTTTTATTGTGGCTCAAGAAGCCAATTTCAAAAATTGCTGAGTGTTACGTGAGCTAACTTATAACGGTGTGTATTCTGCAGATTGCGGGTCTCGAGTTTATGTACGTGCGAAGCAATACCTGCAAAAATTAAAACAAATATACAAGAAACGTACTCACGTATCAACCAGATGTCCCCAAATGGTTGGCGATACCTATTAAAAAAATATCAACTGCAGAAGGGAAAAACCGGGTTCGACGGGTTGTGTGCTCCGGCAGTCAACCGAAGTAGAGGTTGCAGTGGGGCGCGGCAAGCCGTGAGAAACGGGCAGAGGGTGGACAGTACACAGCAGCCTCAAGAAGCTCGCAAGGCCATGAGAAAAGAATTTCGTTCTTTCGGACGATGGGGTAAAGGTGGTATGCGGCGCTGGCATTAACCTCTCTGTGACGAGGCGCCGCGTTGAGAGGGGGGAGGGGGGAGGATTGAAAGGATAGTAATGTGAAGGACCCCTCGCGTGCCAGGAAGGAGGGGAAAAGGACAAGAGGTAAACACGCGCGCGTTTCCTCGCGGGGTGCCGGGAGAAGGAGGTTGCAATGCAAGCTAGGGAGGTCGTCAAGAAAAAAGGGCTGCAAGCGGCGGCAGCCACGGATAGCCCCAATGAAAATGTTCGCAAAACAACACGTGTCCGCGGTACTGAAAGTACCAAGCGCTGTGCACTGCAGCGCGCGGCTTCGCCATGAGGGCTAGAAAATAACTTTGTTTTGTGGGATATTTCTGAATTTTAAAACTTCACATGCGCATGAAAAAGAGGTTTTGGTACCCGCTAAATTCGCGAGCTACTTGTTTTCGGAACGGGAGCTGCGACTAGCAATTAACACACAAGACAGAACAAATGTACACGCCATAAATGCATACACTCAGTGAATGAATAAGAATAACGAAATGAGTCATTATAATCACATTATTGAATAAAGAAGCTATAAAGACAATATATAAATAAACAATAAGCAAGACTGTTTACAGTTATATATTTATGTTAAGAACAAGGATATGCGCAAAACTGAATGCAATTTAAAAGGCATAACATTAAGTTCATGATCACAGATCCAGAGGTAAAGCGACAGATTGATTGAGATAGTCAGGAAAAAAAGAATGGATCTGAGCACTTGGAGACAGAACAGAGACCGTGGGCATACGTGAATCGTACAGTTTCGGACATAATAGAATGGACCACGCTTCAGTAGCCAAACGTATATGACGTGTATGGAAGTGAATATTACCGGATTTTTCCATTTATGGACGCAGATTCAGTTCTTGCGCTTGTTCGTAAATGAAGGCAGCCGCCTTTCTATTTTTTTACGATACGCCAGGTAAGATTTAATTGGAACCTGGAGCCTATAACCAAGATATAAGAAAGGAGGGCCCTAGCAAGGTGTGTGAAACCGAATAGTTGGGTGCTGCTATGAGCCGTGTGGCCTAGTCTGCAGCATTTTTACACCCTGAAAAAGGTTTGAACTGTTTAGGGTAATTGGCTATTATTTTAGATATTCGCCTAGGGAAAATCGCGTGATAGCAGTAGCTAGCGCCTCAAGACGCACTCTCTCTGACAACAAAATCCACTCATTTCCGGAGCGCTGTCTTGACCCGACTCGATCGGCTTTGTGCTTGCAGCGGCCGCAAAATATGCGCCAGCAATCTGCTATCCCATCCGTTGACTAAATCCTTTAGCATGGTAAGAAAACGCTGCGTAAATACCATCTTAATGAAATCATTTCAAGCCTGCTTGAAAATTTACTTCTTTTCCCCGCGCCAGTATCTAACAACTGAGGCTTATCATTCAAAGTAATTTTCCAGAACGAACAAACTATGGCTCTATGCCCCACGATTCCAAACAGTGCAAAGATGATTTAGCTGAAACATTTTCTTAATATTTGGCCACGCCTTTTAAAATTTCTATACGTAATAAATTTCTGGTGGGTGAGGAGTAATGGAATACGTATTGTTCATGCACTTAAAGACGCAGTAAATGTCATGTTGTAATAAGATGGTAAAAAGGCGCCTCGATCATGGACAATGCTGGGTGCATGCGTAGATGGCTTGCGTACTTAAACGGATGAGCTTATATGTAAGCGATCACGGAAGAAGAGGAGCAAAAAATGCGCCAGTGGCCGTATCCAATTAAATCATGTCTGTATAGCGCATGACGAGGTGTAGCAAAATGACTTCAGCACGTGCCATACAGTAGCGTGAAAAATTTGCATGGAGTAAATAAAAGCTTTCAGCCCAGCTTCGCGTGTGCAAAGTTATCGAATGTTGTGGTGTTAGCTTCAATGCGAGCAAACAATTTTTCAGGCTTTTATTTTTACAGTTCCAATTTTTTAATGTAGCGATGACGGCCTTGTGATCGCTAAGTGAGTTGTTGAGTGCTGAATATCATGGATCTTATCATACGTTTTAATCTTATCGCACACACCGCCTTAAAGTTGAAATATATATATATATATATATATATATATATATATATGTGTGTGTGTGTGTGTGTGTGTGTGTGTGTGTGTGTGTGTGTGTGTGTGTGTGTGTGTGTGTGTGTGTGTGTGTGTGTGTGTGTGTGTGTGTGTGTGTGTGTGTGTGTGTGTGTGTGTGTGTGTGTGTGTGTGTGTGTGTGTGTGTGTGTGTGTGTCACACTGCCTAAGACGAAAGATATCGATCGTGCACTCTGAGCTCAAGCGCATGCTCATAATTCTTCAGCGGGCGAAGAATCACAAACACACTCGAGTCGAAATTCTTGCGAGAAAATTAAGTTCGTTGGCTAGGAGACTGCATAGATTACAGAATACGCTGCACTAACTCGTCGCAAGCAGAACGCCGCTTCTGAGGGCACAAGATGCTGGCCGCCCAAACCACAGAATTTAAGTGGCAGCGCATTCGAATGAATCTTCAAGCGGAAAATGCTCTTTCTGAACACGAGCTCTGGTGGATCCGTTCTCTGCCTTCCGCTGTACATGCGTCGAGGGCGTCTCTTTGTTGGGTACTCTCTCCTGGGGATCCCCTCACTCACCAGACAATTCGCTACTCCCGCAGGTGCCTACTTCGCACAGGTGAGGCAACGGCCCCGCAACGTCCAGGAAACTCGCGGGTCTTGCGCCGAGTTCACTCCGCAACCCATCGGGCCGCGTTTCGGGACAGTAGGGGACCAGGGCTCGCACTGCGTCCTGTAGAGTGATTGGAAAGCGTTCAAGCGCACGCGCGCACACAGCGCTCGTATTGCCTGAGTTTGGGGCGGCTCAACCAGACTCAATTAACCCAGCGTACGGCGATCGAGAGAGACAGAATGGACGACACTGTCCTGTGGATGGCGGTGCGGCCGCCGCCGCCGACAATGACGCAACAGTGAGGGACTCAGGAACAAAGAGCCACGCTCAAAAAAAGTTCCTCACCAGAGGCCCAAGCACATACTCATAACGCGACCTGCTCATACACACCTGTCAAAGCGCTCGGCCGCGCTCGGCGCTGTTTACTTTGAGTGCTCGCACGTCCGCATGACTCTCACCTCTATTTCGACAAATCTAAAAGGTGAATTCCAAGCTGTTATTTTCTCTTTTTTCGGGGGGCACTGCGGCCTAAGCAGAATCTAGATTGCTTCGTTTATGAAGTAGAATATTACAATACTCTGGCGACATCACACTTAAAGGCCGAGTAGCGCCATGACCAATGTCGACGAGCCATCGAAATTGCTGGCAGAATATTGACCAAGGAATGCGAGGATGTATGCAATTTCGGCTGCCAATCGCAACACGCAAGACGATGTTGAACAACATATGCCAGGAATTGCATACTTCTTATAAGCGATCGTAACTGGTAGGGAGAAGATTAACCATCGAATCCCAAGATGTGTGCTTCACTGGCTACCCATCGCAACTGATGGAGAAATATTTGGCAGCCAAGCCCAGTTTGTGCACATTGTTGGGAGGCGACCAAAATTTCCAGGGCAATATTGACCAGATTATACCAAGATATGTCTGATGCTCACGAGCCATAAAAATTGGCATGACAACATCTGCCAACGAATGCCATGATGTACGCAACTCTGGCTAGCCACCGCAACTGCCGGAACAATATTCGCCATTGAATGCCATGTTGCAAGCGATGTTGGCAGGCCATTGCTTCTAGCTGGCTATCGTATATCGTTGTTCGCCAGGTTTTGCCGACGTTGAGAAATAAAAATCATAGCCGGGCCATTCATGGACGTGTTTTTGTATCGAATCGCCATTATTGGTCACGCATTGGCAAGAACGGGCCACCATAGGACCACGGATCGCCAACGCGTTCACAATATCGGGCCGATGCCATGTGCTGCCTGGGAGAGTAAGGTTTCTATTTTTTTAATTTTAGTGCTGCAAAATTGAATATTACTTCAATTAATATGTCGTTTAAAAAAATTTGCGTATAAAGCAGCTGAAAAAGAGCCATTACGCAGGTGGGATCTGAACCCACGACCCCCGAATATCGCATCCATTGCTCTACCATTTGAGCTCCGGCTACTGCTGGCCAATCTGCTCCTTTCATGGGTATTTATGTGACAGTTCGGTTCCTTCGTATGTCAAACGAGCCCCTCATTTCACTTTCCTTGTCTGCATATATATATATATATATATATATATATATATATATATATATATATATATATATATATAATATATATATATATAATATATATATATATATATATATATATAAGCAGACAAGGCAAGTGAAATGAGGGGCTCGTTTGACAAACATGAACGAAGCGAACAGTCACCGACACCAAGGGGCACAGAGTAATGTTTCTCTTTTTTTTAAATGATAGTGCTGCAAAATTGAATATTATTTCAATTAATTTGTCGCTTAAAGAAAACTACGTATAAAGCAGCAGAAAAAAGAGCCATTACGCCAGTGGGATCCGAACCCACGACCTCCGAATATCGCCTCCAGTGCTATACCAACTGAGCTACGACGACGACTGTCCAATCTGCTGCTTTCGTGGGTATTTATGTTCATTAAGTGTAAGCGAACCTTGACAGTGTTCACCAGCGCCAGCCTCGTTTATTGAGGCGAACGTAGCACGTCCTGTATTATCGCGAACGTGACGTAGAACGTCATCTAACGAGGTGAGCGAAAACTGTGCGAGAGCCCTCTTATGCTACCTATGACATCACGACTGCCACAACCGAGACCCTCGTTAAGCTATTAGCAGGCAAGGGAATGGAAATGAGGGGCTCGTTTGACAAACATATGATCGAAGGCAACAATCACTGAAAGCAAGGTGCACAGGGAAATGTTTCTATTTTTTTAATTTTTAGTGCTGATAAGTGGGAGAATAATACCTTGATTAATATGTCGCTTAGAGAAAATTATGTATAAGTCAGCTGAATAAACAGGAATGCCGCCGGTGTAATCCGAACCCACGACCTCTTGAAATACTCAAATATCTCAAGAGAAGCTTCCTGATTTTTGAACCAAATTTTGTATGGTCCTTCCAGGTAAAAAAAAAACATGGCCCACTTTGTTCCTCTCAGAGCAACTGTTCAAAACAGCAACACGGTAGAACTGTTCTCGCCATTCTAACGCATCTTTACCCGATGTACCGTTGAGCGTTGGAGGCAATCGGGACCGGTGCAAAGTATAGAGGCTGTTGTCGTAGTCATGCTTGACGTCGGCGTTTATAAGTCCTTCTTTGCTCGCGTGCGTTCCTGTAGTAGGCCGTATTCAGGTGAACGCCTCTGGAGGCTACGATTGCCTCCCACTTCGTCTTCGGTTGCTAGGGCATGTGCGGTTTTCTCGTGGCCTGCTTCTTTGAGATGGCTCGGGCTGCTCTGGCAGCTCCCAAGAGGGTGAAGTCAAGAGTGACATCCGTTAGCACCTCCACTGGATGTCACGTGGTGGTGACGACAGTCTATACAGAGAAGAAGGCAACGAAAATCTTTTAGGAAAGAAAAATGTTTATTGGGCTCACTGTTTTATATTTAGTTCGTGTTTCATTTTCAATGTTAATACCACCGTTTATTCAGTACCTGCGTCACTGAATAAACAGGGATCGTTCCTTGCATTGGCTGCCATGGTTCACGTCCTTCAAGGCCGGTTCACGTGCACGCTAGATTGGCGTCGAGGGTGAACAGAACAATGTATGTAGCAGCCTTTTGGCTTCCCATCATGAGCTTTTCCGGACTCGCACCACCACCCACACTCCTACCTGTTCCTGGTCGCCAGGCGGTTCCTTGGTAAAAATGGGTGCGGTTATTCTAGAACGACATGCTGGCTCCGGGAGCGTCTGATGTTTCAGCAGAGTGGTGCAAAGCTCTTCTTATGCACAGTTTGGCGTCGAAGGGCAAAGAAAATTCGTCAGGCTTCCTGTGCCAACCAAAAAATGTAAAGATGACAAAACTACTACTAAGGATTTGCCTGCATATAGTCAGGGCGAAAGCACGGCTTTATTGCTAAAACAGAAAAACACCATGCTTTCGTCGTATTTCAATGTAGTAGCAGCTGAGGAGAACCATTTTTCCGCCCATATCAATGTCTTCGCAGAACGTCACCGTTTTCGCAAACGCTTCCAGCAGCCAGGGGAAACTATCAACGAGTACGTTGTTGCATTGCGTGAGCATGCCCCGTGAGTGTTTTTTGCTCGATGGTTCGAGTCTTTAGTGTTCACGTGCTGTGCTTTTAGATACTCAGAACAGACAACTGAAGACGTCCAAGCATTTGCCTCTGCAAGGGTGCAGCATGTTGCTACAAAGAGAAACGCCCCCCCCCCCCCTCCACTGCTTTCGTTGCGGTTCTAATCAACACTGCTGCATCTTTTCACTGCCCGTCTAAAGGGAAACGCTGTCATTGCTGCCGTCGGTTTGGTCACTTCAAGCCAGTGTGCAACAAAGACCGACGCGTTGGTTCTGTTCGGAAACTGAGCAGTGAAAAACGCCATCACAAAGCAAAAATTCTGGTAGTGGTCACATACACTCACCCTGGTATTCATATTAATGTCTTAGTAGGAAGCACCAGCTTAACTATGTTAGTTTACTCGGGATCTGTAATTTTCATAACGTCGCATAGCTTCTTCAAACAGCATTCCGCCAGTAAAGCGTAGTGTCCTGCACCTTTAGTTAAGCTTTTCGTCTAGTTAAGACAGCTCACTCGGCGCACGGGTGTTTTGCCTCTGAGGTATGTGCATGACTTGTACAGCATCCATTTTGTTATATGTCGTGCATAACGGCTCTTCGCTTCTCGGTATTGATGTGATTAAGGTTCTTAATCCACGAATTGGTGGCTCATCCCGCGTTGCCTAAAGACAATTGCCACTGCAGCTGGTGACAAATAATATTGTTCTTTACAAAACCTGCCCCCGTGATCTTCGGCACTTTCCAGCTAGATAAAAAAGAGTTCTATTGTCATTTGAAAGGGGCAGTGGCCGGGCTAAGGCTATTGTTCACAAGATCAAAACGCGTCCATCCGTTCATACCATTGTGGCTAGGCTTCACCACCTGCCACTGTCAATGCAACCTTTGATCTCAGAACTTCGTCGCCTGGAAGAGACAGCTGTGGTTGAGCGCGTCCATGCATTAGAATGGGTCTCCCCTACCGTCGTGGTAAAAGAAAGGATGGAGGGATTCGCGTTTTTTTCGACGTCCGAAAAGCTAAGAAGGCCGTTGTACAGGACAAGTTTCCGCTTCCCCGCTCTCAAAAACTTCTGCACAGACTTGTGGGAGCAACACACTTTTCGCACTTAGATCAGGCATCTTCTTATCATATTATTTTGCTACAACTAGAGGGCCGTGATTTAACAGCCTTTCCAACCCACGGCGGACTTTGTGGCTTTAAGCACGTATGCTTTAGATAAGCTCCCCCCCCCCCCCCCCATCGGCCTTCCAACGCATGATGTCGCAAATTTTTTAAGGATGCTCTGGTGCATTGTTTTACATCGCCGACATCATTGTTTTTGTAAACAGTGAAAAATGTTCCTGCAATATCCTTGCGACTGTTATAAGGCGCATAAACAAGCAAGGGTGAAGCTAAATTACAAGTCTGTTTTTTTCACAAATGACCTTTCATTCTTGGGCCCCAAAATAATGTTGTTAACATTATTTCAAAACCGGAGAAGATAGAACTCATCAAAAACGTCCCTGCTCTCATAGGTGCTGCTGGTCTTCGCTCTTTGCTTGGGTTAGTGAATACTGCGCCATGTTCGTTCCCAATTTAGGCGACATGGTCGAGCCTATGCGGGCCCTTCTTCGGAACAATGTACCTTTTATTTGGACTCACAATGTTGATGCCAGCTTTCAGCTTCCGGGACGGTACTCCGGATGTTCGACATATCACTTCCAGTCGTTGTCGCCACAGATGCATCAGAATGCGGCCTCGGAGCTGTTCCTGAACATGGCCACTTGTTATTCACTGTGGCGTTTACGTCAAGGACTGTGGCTCCTGCAAAATGAAGGTACGCCGTGGTCGAATGCGAAGCACTTGCCTGTGTCTGCGCGATTGAGCATTGGCACACGTAGCTTTGGGGGCGTCACTTCACGCTTTACAGAGACCACCAGGCTTTGGCATCTCTCCTGTCAAGGCAAGGTACTTACAGACGTCCGCTTCGCGTAGCACGCTGGGCAGAGCGACTTGTCCGGTATAACTAGATGGTGCAATATAGGATAGTACTGAAAACCTATGCTGCAGACGCATTATCCTCTCTTCCAGTTGCGTTACAGCAGGATGAAACGTCGAGACCCAAAGCTGTAGCCTTCATTCAAGCGCCATTGTGTATTACCAAAGAGCAATTTCAGCCGAGTCTGATTAAAGACAACAAGTTACAACCAGTCATTTCTTACGTCCAGTCGCCATGGCCTTCGCACAAAGCATTTCCGGTTGAACTTAAACCATATTGTAAGGTGCGCCATGAATTGTACGTTGTTGATTATTTTCTCCTCCGAGGAGAGCGTCTTAATGTTCGAGAGGCATCGAAGCCGCAAGTATTCGCCGAAGCATATGGGGCCCACCCCGGGATTCTCAGGACCAATTCGCGTCTAGAAGAGCTGCTTTGGTGGCCGGGCAGGGATCGGCAAGTCGAGCTCGCGATTCAGACCTCCAGCATCTGTGAGGCTGCAGACAAGAGTGCCAAGGTATCTTATACTGCCAAGGTATCTTATACTCCACTGCAGCCGGCGCCATTCGCAGACGGCCCAAGGCAAAATATAGCACTCGACATCGTGGGTCCCCTGAAGCGAGCTCAGCATGACTGTTGGTTTGCGATTACACTGGTGGAATATTTCTCGAAGTGGCTCGAGGTGCTGCTGCGGCGTCTCCACAACTACAGTCACAAAGTCTCTGCTTGCTGTATTTTCCCCTGAGTGTTACTGGGATGAAATCATTTGTGAAAACGGGCCACAGTTCACGTGTAGAGAGATTGAGCAATTTGTAAAAACCGTGACATGCGCCTTCGGCATTTATCCCTGTATTATTCTCAAGCGAAAGAGGAAGGAAGGCGTTTCAACATAATTTTCAAGTCGTATGTTGAAGTGGCAGCATTAGAGCAGCGTTCGCTTCGTCAAGCAGTAATCGAGTATTTGGGAACTTACCACTGCACTCCGCACGCCACTACGGGGCGTGCCCCTGCATTACTGCGCCATGGATGCGTACCAAGAACAAGACTTGATGTGGAATACTCGTCACCTGCCTTTTTCAGCTGTCCATACTCGGAATGATGCAAAAGCGACATCAGTACAGCCAGAAGTATACGCACAATTGCAGTTGGCAAAAGAGACTACTGTGAAAAGTTGGGGACTTTTGGTCAGGCCAAGGCAGCCAGTTCTTTCAAGGGAGACTTCACATTCACGGGTCCCCGCAAGGTAACCAAGAAACATGGCGATTTTCATATCGTCTCAACGATAGCAAGATATAGATTGCGGCCAAGCTGTCGTGTGTTCCAGCGGCGCTTCAATCATGGGACTCCAGTCAGAGTGCTTACATTCAGCATGGGTCTTCTAATGACGCGCCATTGCTCGGACCAGTCCTTCATTCTTCGGACCTCCCTCAAGACTCAACAGAGGTGTCGCCAACACCGAAGCATCCGCGTCGTGCGCTGCCACCTCGTAGGAGACGACCGCGTGCCCGGTATGGCTATATTTAATGTGAGCACTGGGTGAACAGTGCAAGAATGGAATGTCTTTTGATCATTTTGTCAAAATGCAATGGGTTATGTGCATGCGCATTTGACATTAGTAAATTATTTAAGATGACGCAGTACGTAATAATCTACTAAATTACTAACATTGCAATCAAGGAAGAGAATATGTTGTATTATTAGTTCTTTTTCGTTTTCAGTGTAAACACTTACAGGGGGCTACAGTTCCAATATATATATATATATATATATATATATATATATATATATATATATATATATATATATATATATATATATATATATATATATATATATATATATATAAGCAGACAAGGCAAATGAAATTGGGGGCTTGTTTGACAAACATATTAAGGAAGCCAACAGTCACTGAAACCAAGGTGCATAGAGGAATGTTTTCTTTTTTTTAATTTCTAATGCCAATCAATTGTTTTTTTAAGAAAATTACTTATAAACCAGCAGAAAACAAAACCATACCGCTGGTGGGATCCGAACACACGACCTCCGAATATCGCGTCCGGTGCTCTTACCAACTGAGCTACGGCGACGGCTGTCCAATCTGCTGCTTTCGTGGGTATTTATGTTTTGTGTGTAAGCGAACCTTAAGAGTGTTCACCAGCGCCACCCTCATCCATAGCGGTGGACGTGGCACGTAATGTAATACCGCAAGTGTGACGTAGAACGTCTTCTAACGGCGAGGGCGGAAACTGTGCGAGAGCCCTCATATGCTACCTATGGCATCAAGACTGCCAGAACCGAGACCCCCGTAATGCTATTAGCAGACAAG
>JARKHS020007812.1:0-92719 GCA_030143305.2 Amblyomma americanum | reverse complement strand
ACTTTCAAGGTGAACAAGGTTTCACTTTGCCCTAAAGCCATGCTTCACACGCCTGGCGTCATGCCACGTGACTGGCCGCAGCTGGAGCCGAGCTTCGCCTGCGCCGAGCCTACACCGTACCACGTGACATGACCACGTGATTAGCAGCATACAGCGTGCGCCTCACTGCGCTCTCTTCAGTCGTTGCCTTTGGAGGCTCGAGTTGGCGGTGCGAAGAAGCCCGATCTTTCGCTCGTCTCATAGGTACAGCTCAGTTAAGTCCCAGCCATTTTTGTTATATGGGCAAAAAAAAGGATATCTTTTTGTTATAGTCCCTGGTTTATTGCCATCCTTAGACGTGCTTGCCGTTTGCGACCGCGTTGGTTTCGGATGTGTTCCATTGCTGGAGACCATATGCAAGGAAGCGGCCGTGGGGGAGCTCCGGGGGCGGGCTCCACGCACTTGCAGTCGGGTCCGCAATGAACGCCCACTCTTGATCCAACATCGCACTAAAGGGAGAGTATAAATCCGAGTAGCAAGTTAGGAGCGTAATGTTTCGAATAAAACATACATCGCTAAAAGTAATCAAAAAGTTAAACTGACGTCTGATCGCTCAACGTTTTAATCGACATGGCCATTAGTACGCAGTGTTCGCGTTAACCGTGCCGATAATAAAATAGCAAGAAGGTGCTGAGAAAATGAATGTTTAGGTCATATCCAAATTGAAAAAAATTAAGAATTTTGCAACGAATATTGCCGCGAAAAGCGCCCAAGATGAGCGAAATAGCCTGTAGATATTGTTCTCCGATGACCACTAAGGATGTTGCTGGCTATGTTGTAGCTCACTGTGCGTCATAAGAACCGTGTAAGTCTCAAGTTTTCATTCAATTTTTCCGTACTCTTTCTTCACTGTGTGAGATGCCCTTCATGCTTGCACCTAGTCATGCCCTCGGTATGTACATATATAAAAAACAAACATGAAGCTAAGCCGAAGCATCATCATAATCATCATCATCATCATCATCATCGTCATCATCAGCCTTACTACACCCACTGCAGGGCAAAGGCCTCTCCCATGACTCTATAATTAACCCTGTCCTTTGCCAGCTGCATCCACCCTTTGCCTGCAAACTTCTTAATCTCATCCGCCCACCTAACCTTCTGCCGCCCCCTGCTACGCTTACTTTCTCTTGGAATCCAATCCGTTACCCTTACCTTCTATGATCAAACCAATTACCCTTAAGGACCAGCGGTTATCTTGCCTTCGCATTAAATGCCCTGCCCAAGCTCATTTCTTTCTCTTGATTTCGACTAGGGTGTCATTAACCCGTGTTTGTTCCCTCACCCACTCTGCCCGCTTACGGTCTCTTAACGTTACACCTATCATTTTTCTTTCCATGGCTCTCTGCGTTGTCCTTAACTTAAGCTGAACTCTTTTCGTTAGCCTCCACGTTTCTGCCTCGTAGGTGAGTACCGGTAAGATAAAGCTGTTGTACACTTTTCTCTTGAGGGAAATTGGTAAACTGCCACTCATGATCTGCCAGAATTTGCCATATGCGCTCCACCCCATTCTTATCCTTCTAGTTATCTCCCTCTCATGATCCGGATCAGCTGTCACTACCTGCCCTAAGTAGACGTATTCCGTCACAATTTCTAGGCTCTCGCTGCCAATTGTGAACTGTTGTTCCCTTGATAGGCTGTTGGACATTACCTTTGTCTTCTGCATGTTAATTTTTAGACCCATCGATCTGCTCTGCCTGTCTAACTCATTGATCATGATTTGCAGTTCACCTCCTGTGTGACTCAGCAAGGCAATGTCATCAGCAAATCGCAGATTATTTAGGTATTCTCCATTTATTCTTATTCCCAACTGTTCCCAATTCAGTCCTCGGAATACCTCCTGTAAACTTGCGGTGAACAGCATTGGCGAGATCGTGTCTCCTTGCCTGACGCCCTTCCTTATTGGAATTTTATTGCTGACTTTATGGAGGACTATAGTAGCTGTGCAGTTGCTATATATATCTTCCTGTATTTTGACATAAGGCTCTTCTACCCCCTGATTACGCAATGCCTGTATGACTGCTGAGGTTTCCACCAAGTCGAATGCTTTCTCGTAATCAATGGAAGCTATATATAGAGGTGTGTTATATTCTGCGCATTTCTCTATCACCTGATTGATAGTGTGAATATGATCTATTGTGTAATATCCTTTACGAAAGCCTGCCTGATCATTTGGTTGATTAAAGTCTAACGTTGCCTTGACTCTATTAGCGATTACTTTAGTAAAAACTTTGTAGGCAACGGATAGTAAGCTGATCGGCCTGTAATTTTTCAAGTCCTTGGCGTCTCCCTTCTTATGAATTAAGATAATGTTTGCATTCTTCCAAGTTTCTGGTACAGTCGAGGTCAGAAGGCATTGAGTATACAGGGTGGCTAGTTTTCCTAGTACGATGTCCCCTCCATCCTTCAACAGATCTGCTGTTACCCGATCCTCCCTAGCTGCTTTTCCCCTTTTCATTGCTTCTAAGGATTTCTTTACTTCATATTTTGTTACTGGCGGGATGACTCATTGCTGTGCACTGCTGTATATACAAGCCTATAGGTGCTCTGTGAATTGCCGTGTTGTAAGTGAGGCCTTCAGTTCATTCAGTAGGAGGGACGGCGGCTATGTGAGCGAAGGAAATAGACGTTCACTTGGTGACTGCTTTCACACACGACCGCTGCCTGAACAAATAAGGCTTTATGTTGCGGGACGCAACGCTAAATGAGAATTTGCCTACAACACAACGTCGTAAGAGGTCGTTTAAAGACATGTTTTCTTACCCTGTAATCAGTTAGAATCAGCGACAGGAAGGACGAGCTACGCGGATCCAGATTAGGGACGATAGAGAGTTAGAGCGTAGCGCGATCCGCAATCCGCTACCATGATTCGTTTTTCCGAGGTGTCACTGCGCGTGCTGAGAACGCCTTGGGGTCGCCAGATGGCGCCACGTTCCTGTCAGCTGCGTGCGCGCCTTCCGCGTCAGGACCAATCAGCGCGTACGTAGTGGTGCCCCGCGGAGCCGGATCACGGTATCGGATCCTCGAGATCGTGATGCACGGGCGTTCGCGTTTCGCTTCGCATTGATGCCTGTATACGTTAGCAACGGCAGGCGCCAAACCATTTTCCCACTGACCTGCAACACGCTTTCCACCTCGTGCGTCTCGCTTACAGGCCACATCCGGGGAATGGGTTCCAGCGTGACGTTATTCCGCATAGTCTATGGGTACGTTCTTTTGCGGGACTTCCTGCCATGCAGACGATCGACTTCAATTTCCCCCAAGACACCAGCCTATATTCTCTCCTCCACCGATCGCCATACAGACACCCATCCAAGACCACTGCGCAAACGAGCCTTTTCACGTATTGCCTATCCGTTCTAGGGCACCACGTATTCTTACTCTCATTAGTGCTCTCCGCCCCGGGCCCCTGTGTGGAGCCTGTTGCATCCGACTACGCGCAAGTCGGTCATCTCGCCAGACAGCTACCTTGGGAATACTGCGGAACTGGATGCACAGTGCCTCCCAAACTGAAACACGCCAAATGCAGGGGAGCATGAAAACAATTTTCTAACAATATATGTATAATGGGGATATCAATTACTTGGAAATATACAGTCCTAGCAACTTACTGGGTTTTCATTGCAAGAAACTCTCAAGGCTTATGGCTGAAAGACTCGGAGATGCTTTAAGCTTTAATCATCGCGGAGTTGGAAAAGTTACTCGATAACCTGCGTCCGGTAACTCCCTTGACATTCTTGTAATGCTGCCGCATTTATACTCTCATTATTGAGCGTTTTGGGTCTCTCAATACTTCTATTCACAGTCCACAGTCTTCATGAGCGCCCATGGCAAAATACCATGCTGGTGAATTGTGGTTTTAGCCAACTGCCATTTCACATCTAATACTCTCCCTCCCTTTTCGGGGTCTTCAAGAAAAGTACTCGCTTACCCACCAGTTTCCAATCCTACGAATAACTGTTTCGAAAATGCTCCGCCTTGGTGCTCGGAGTGCCCTGCTGAAGTAGATTGCTTCTGAATGTATTTTTCTCTCAGGCTGCTTTTTCCTTACGTTAATGTTAATGTTTTATTTTCTCCTATAATGCGGACAAAATATTTTCTTGAGCATGCACAAGACAATCCGCGCCTCTGCTTAGCATTCTTCACCCTTAACAATTCAGTTCGAAAACTACTTTATCTTCCGTCTTGTAGTCCGGGGTAAACGGTCCGCACAAGAGCTCAAAGATATCCCCACTGAAAAATGTATATAGGTTTGAATGGGTCAGCAAATAGGATTATGGCACATTTGGTTTGGCTTTATAGGATGAATGTCCCGAAGCAGCTCAGGCTATGGGGACACCGTGGTGGAGGGCTGCGGTTAATTTCGAGCACCTGGGGATCTTAACCAGCACTGACACAGCAAAGTACACAGACCTCTAACATTTTTCCTCCATCGAAATTCTGCCCCAGCGGGAGGGTACGAACCCGCGACTGCCGTGCACTGTGTCGTGTTAGTGCACGTTAAATAGCGATGGGTGGTAGAAATTATTCGGAGCACTCCAGGCATCCCTCAAAGCCTCAGTCGCGCTGGGAGCTTAATCGTATAAATTCAAACAAGGTGTGCCATAATCCTGTTTGCCAACCTATTCAAACCTATACATATTTTTCAGTTGGGATCGACTGGTGTTCCAGAGTCGATAAGCTTGACCGTGACATAGACTTTGTATTTATACGGCGCGAAGAGCTCCGAATAAAAGTACTCTATGCTTTATTACAAACTGTATGTATTTGTAAATAATATTAGCAATAATAATACTTCTCCACCACTAAGTTTATTCTTATTGCCGTGCCGTAGCACAAGACATGGATTAAGTGCAAATTTCAGTTTGCGTGCATGTTGCAATGTAATGTTCAATTTTCTAGAGCAAAAGTCTGGAACACAGTGCCTATTAATGTGAAGCTTGCAAAAAGCTTTAAGCTCTGCTGCACATGTTTCTTAATCAGCAACCAGGAAGGACCCTGACCCCCACCTTTTTCGACTGTTTGTTGACCTTCGTGAACTTTTCCTTCTTGTTTCTTACCACACTGTGGTTCTATTTTTCCTGGCTTTTTAAAATTCTTTTAGTATGAAGTGTTACTTCAAGAGCGTAGTTTTGTTACGAGCCATTTTTATTCCTGTTTGCTCCTTTTATTTTTTATTAGAACATTTTTGCTCATTGCGGCTGCCTGGTGAATTTTTTTCTATTCTGCTCTGGATCATTTCACTAGCCACACGCCTATCGGTCCAAATATTTTTTTATGCACTGCCTTGTACATTCGAAAATGAAGAATGTTTTTATTTAGTAATAATAAGGGAGTAATGCTCATCGGCATCCACCCAAGCTGAGTCATACGGCTACATTTAATCTACTCTGAATATAGATGTGCAGGCAAATTGCCAAGTTTTTACATTACACCTGATTTAGGGATTATAGCCACCTTAGTAAGTTTTTGGAGGTTCGTATTCATCCCTTATTGCTTGCAGAAAAACTAATTTAGCATGTGAGTGAGCCGTTGTTATTCATGGTGCATGTGTACCGGCTGCATAGTTGCCACTGTTACGCCGCGGTGGCTCAGTGGTTAGGGCGCTCGACTACTGATACGGAGTTCCCGGGTTCGAACCCGACCGCGGCGGCTGCGTTTTTATGGAGGAAAAACGCTAAGGTGCCCGTGTGCTGTGCGATGTCAGTGCACGTTAAAGATCCCCAGGTGGTCGAAATTATTCCGGAGCCCTCTACTACGGCACCTCTCTTCCTTTCTTCTTTGACTCCCTCCTTTACCCTTCCCTTACGGCGCGGTTCAGGTGTCCAACGATATATGAGACAGATACTGCGCCATTTCCTTTCCCCCAAGAACCAATTATTATTATTATTACATTTCAGAATTAGTTTTGTATGGTGTGGTTTAGGGGGTTTAACGTCCCGAAGCGACTACGGCTATGAGGGACGCCGTAGTGAAGAACTGAGCTGTGAGTTCCACATGAAGCTGGACAGGATCCGTGCCAGGACTAAGCGGCACTTTCGGTTGGCTGAACGAGAATTTTTCTCCCGGTCTTATCAATACACAAATTAGAAGCAGGAACTGCGATTGCAGAGTGGAATGCGTGTGCAAGACAACTCGCGTATTATTCATATTGAATGCTGTTTACAGAAATGTTTTTCCCAAAAAGTATCTTGAAATCGCTTTACCCAGTGAGGACAGTAAGGCTTACGTGGTACCACCGAAGGAAGGCGTATCCTGAAAAAAGAAAGAAAGAAAAAGGCTACAGTAAGAGTGCTGACGGTGCTGTGAAAGCAAAATAGTACTGATGTTGCTTTTTGCGGCGATAGTCAAATGAGTGAATTAACAATCTTATCTTGATGACATATGTGCTAAAGTGGAGACAATGGCCAGTTAGCACATCCTGCTTAAGAAGGGAAAACAGCACACTACACGGGACTAGACGACACGTTGTTCTTTCTCGTGCCGTGTTTCTGCCCTGTTTTTTTTTCTTAAGTATGAAACATGTATTTGTGTACGCGAACTGTATTCAGTAAATCGCGTGAAACATTGAACGTAAAGACTCTTACCTTCTTGGTCTTCCTCTTTTAGGCTGGGAGCTGAAAAAAAAACAATACGGCAATAAAAGCGCTTCCATTATGTTTACAGTATACTGTGTCAATAGAGTTGTTTCCTGTTGGTTACTGAAAAATCAGCTTCTTATTATGGCTTGTCTAAATAAAACTGGTTGATACTGTTTCCACTCATTTCGAAGCCCCAAAATTTTAACTGAATGTAAAGGATCACGTAGAGGTATGGCAATTAGTCGCTGCAACAGGTTTGGTTTACAATACGTGCGTTTGATAATAAAACTTCATGGACTTATCATGGCTTCTTGTGAGATCCAAGTTAAAGCAGTGAAGTTGACATACAATCTGTTTTTAAATGCACTGCATCTCACTAAGAAAAAAAAACGCATACGAAGTCACCACAGAAGAAAAATGAAGCTATAGTTAAGCCTTCGTGACATCAGTTCTAGGACAACACAAACCGAACTGAAGCAAAACTAGAAATAATCTTTAGCAAGAAACTCACAGGAAAGAAAGAAAATCCTCAAGAAACCCTGCAGCTAGCAGTGACAGTGGCCATGTCGGTCGCCAAGCTGTAATCTGAAGCCGCATGTTTGAGATTGACGGTAGAAAAATATTGTGCACCCCTAGTGTATTTCCAACTGCCGCCTGCCTGCCACCTTAACGACAGACACGCACCCCAAAATTGATTGCTTCCGATCTCTCAGCACCAGATGATCATCCCATTAGCTGTATTCTGTTTTCCTTTTGAGATATATTTGCCTCTGGTGACGGTACTGGGGCTAGTAGCCCATATAAACACCGCATAACCATCCTAGATGCATTTTATAAACATCAGAGGTGCCAGTATTCCTCACAAGCATCAATATAAAATTTCTTGCACCCAGCGCAACATTTTAGAGCAGGAATATTAAGACATCATTGAGCCCTCGAGCCTTTTGGCATCACCAGTCGTCCTCATAGAATAATTTGACGTGAGCCGGCATTTCTATTTCGATTATCC
The DNA here is from genome assembly GCA_030143305.2 of Amblyomma americanum. NCBI lineage: Eukaryota > Metazoa > Arthropoda > Arachnida > Ixodida > Ixodidae > Amblyomma > Amblyomma americanum. The sequence continues at coordinate 85,090 of JARKHS020007812.1, read as the reverse complement.
TCGCCTCACTGGCATAACGACACAGGACTTCTAATCCCTTTTGCGTACTGATGTCTTGCATTACCATGAAGTAGAAAAATAGTTATTTTCCATTGATCTCCGGTGGGTGTATTTGCAAATTGCTGTCGCTGACAAGGACCGTGAAAAGATGGGCTTTGGCGTGTCTGATGGCTGAATAAATTTAAATTGATGATTTCTCGCCTAATAAAATTCGCTGGCTACCTTTTAAAGAATGGTGGACTCACTTCATGGTGGCATTAAAGTCCTACTTATCTCAGTTAGATCGAAGCCGTGGTGGTTTTCTGACCAAGGTGTGCCACGCATCTTGCACGGCTCACATTATTCTCTGTGTTCTCCAGAGCCGGGGCTCCAATCCGACTCGTCAATATGACGTGGCACTCACAAATGACAATTCTCGGATTCCTGGTCGAGGTGTCTAGTGTACGAACTATATACCGCTGAAATTCAAGCTTTCAAAAAGTTTCCGTTGCCGTTCAAAGATGTCGTCGGCATCACTCGTATCCTCACCTCTTTCGTTACTACCGACACGTCTGTCATCTGGGGCCTTGTTCAGTAGGACGAATTTGCAACACTTATTTATTTCCTCACCACCTTCTGTGCTTTGTCCTATTTCGATCCCTCAGCTACCAAGGAAATTTTCACGGACGCCTTGCGCCGTACTAGGCCAACGTGAATGGTATCAGGACAGTGTGTTCGCTTACACCGCCAACCTTCTTGCCACCTTCGCGCACACCTATACAACTTCCGACCGTGGGTGTCAGGCCCTTGTCTGGGGTGTTGCTAAGCTCTGGTCCGATCTGTTCGACCTTCCTTTCTCAGTTGTCACTGACCATTATGCTCTTTGTTGGCTATTTTCAATGAAATACCCTATTTGACGTCTCGGACGTTCAGCATTGTGCCTCCAAAAGTATTCGTACCGCCTCATTTACAAAGAAGACTGTCTTCACCAATATTAATCCTCTCTGCATACCCAGGCTAAAGAGCGTTCTGATCCTGAAGAATGTGGTACAATGTCTGGCATGTTCGCCATCTTTGATCTGCTAAGCACTGGTGACCAACCCAGTGTTAGGACTCATGCTTGCGACCCCTCATTGATGACCGCTGCTCTGCAAAACCACATGCTTCCATAGAACTCTTTGTTCCTCAGGATGGCATTATCTATCACTCCAGCCTCATTCACAACGGGCCGTCTATACTGCTCGTCATTGCTGACCGGCAGCGCGCATTTGTCCTTGAAAAACTGCACGGTCTTCTGAGAGCCTTACGCCATATAGTGTTCCGCACGTATAATCGGGTCCTACTCCGTTTCTTTTAGGGCAGCCACATTGCTAGGCGTATTTACACAAAAATTCAATGTCTGGAGACTGCTTTGGGGGAGGATTCCCACCTGCCCACTGCCGGGTTGTGGGCAGTGGGCAGTGGGCAGTGGGCAGTGTGTTACAGTCTTGCGACTGTAACAGCGTCCCTAACTGGTTTCCCAACTTAAGAATCTCCTTCAATCTTACTAAGCGTCACCGCTAAGCTAAGTGCAGCGTGAAAAGCAAAGGAATGGTGGGGGCGACTACTGGTCGCGAACACTGTTCATGTCCAGCTTTCGCGGGCAAACATTTTGAAAATTGGAAACATGTAAGACGCCGTTATGGAAATAGTTAAGGTAATAGTCCATTATTCTTATATGTAGCAAGGTCTTTCTTTTGAAGTGTTTCCATCGATCGCATCGAGCAGTTAAGACTGATATAGAAAACCAACGGGGAACGCTTTAGACGAAAGCAAGAACGTGAACAGAAAAAAGAAATACAAGACTGCCGTCGGGTGATCTGTGGCTGTATGGATAGTTACAGTGAAATCTTAAATTATATGAAAAAATGTGTTCATAAACGGTTTCCTTTCCAAAAATGCTTTTGTCCGGAATTGCTGAGTATGCTTAGAGCGTTTGGGAAGACAATTGTATAAGAAAATGAGGGGCTCGTTAAGACATACATATGGAGGAATCGAACAGTATCTGAATATAATAAAAGCATAGGTAATTTTAAAAAAAAATTATGGTATTAAATTACGCGAATTGACAAGTGTGATCATTTTATGCATAAGAAATAGTTCATTAAAAAGTAGAAGAAGAAACAATCCCACGCCTCCAGTAGCATTTGAACTCGCGGCCACCGTATGTCGCGTACGGTCCTATACAAACTTAGCTATAGCGGCTTTGGTAAATTGAAAATTGGTTTTTAAAGAAAGGAAATGGAACAGTGTCTGTCTCAAATCTCGGTGGACGCCTAAACCGTGCCATGAGGGCAGCGATGAAAGAGGGAGTGAAAGAAAGAAAAGAGAAAGAGTAGCCGTAGTGAAAGCCTCCAGAATAATTTCGACTACCTGGGGATCTTTAACGTGCACTGACACCGCACAGAACACGGGCGCCTTTTGCATTTAGCCTCCATCGAAACGCGGCCGCTGCGGTCGGGTTCGAACCCGGGTACTCCGGCTTAATAGACGAGCGTCTTAACCACTTAAGTTAATTATAAACTTTGTATCTATTTCAGTAAGGCGCTTAGTTACAAAGTGAATTATTAAAAATGACCACAGCGGTGGCCTAATCGTTTGAGCATCCGTCTCGCATGCGGGAGGTGTGGGGTTCGATCCCCAGTGCTGCCGGGTACCCACCGGTGATAGAATGAGTACATGCTTTTCCCTGGCCTGGTGCTCGGCTTCTTTAGGGTGAAATGCTTGGGAAATGGGTCTTTGACCCTACCTTGAGCGAACGAAAATACTATGTGCCATGGCGCTCTTTGGCCACAGATGCCTTTTCGCCATAAAAATTCACTATCATAAATTATTAAAAATTAGTTAGCCAGTTTACTGGTTAAAACGAGTCGCCGGTTTTCTCGTGACCTGCAACACTTATAATACTATTCCGCAGAAGCCATATTTTAAACCACAAAGACCATTTTTCAAAATTGCTTAGTCTTCCCTGTAACACCTAATATATATTTGCAGTCTTTCAACCTGAATCTCTCATGGAGAATTTTGTTAGCATATATTCTGGTTAGGATTGAGGAACCCCTGTAATTCGCGCATTAAACGCAAAACGTTATAGCATTTTACGCCTGGCTTACCCTGGCTTTACGCTATTAGTGCGGTTCGGTCTACTGAAAGTGCATTTCACGAATGAAATGATCAATTACAATGCTTACTTTGCGGTCGCAATCAAAGACAAAATAACGCACAAGAAGAGCAATGTCGAATGCATCTCAGGAGGTCTCAAATCTTCCCGAAGTGCAGGGTTCTTGTTGGAACTGAGAGGGACACTTGTTCTAACATCTGTCGAGTTTTTATAGCCAATAAATGCCAGCGTCTCAATATTCTGCTGCCTCCTAGTTTCTTTTTGCTTGTGCGCTGTGGAAAGTTGATATTTGACACTGAGCTTCTGTTCGATGTAGAGGAAAAAAGACTGCACAAAAATATTAAAAATGAAAAATTTACTGTGTAATTGCCGACTACACCTAACTTAATCAAAGCAATGTCGTGGATTTCATGAGCTTTTCTTGTCCAATGTTTTTTTTCAGGATTTCGTGATCATTCGCGCGAGGAAGTTTGATGAAATTTTAAAAGTTTGCCAGCAGCATACAAGCATTTGCTTCTTTCGGGATGACTAATTAGACGATTTCTCTCGAGTTTCCATAAGTCCACAACGTGATTACTTTTCTTTCAAGTTCTCAACTACCCATGTTTTTTGTTCAGTTCAATTCATAAGAAGTCATTACACAACCTACTCAGGACAGCCTAGGCGCTGATGGCAAAAAACAAAGCCAATGACAACATGTGCCATAAGAGATGAATTGCATGACACGACCACCTCTATTAAAATGCAATTAATCCATAAAAAAAACATTACACTACATTTACATATATATCGCCCCATTATAGGTTTCGAACCCATACACATGAAACAAGAAAAGTGAGAACAAATTATGGGAGACAGGATGTTATCAAGCAACAAAGTTATTTAACCATCATGAGTCCTACATCGATATTACGCTACCATTTAAGCACTTCAAATTACAGTACAAAGCATTCCTAATGATCCCTGATGATATCTTATGTATATAGCTGCACTCATATGCCCATGCAAATCACCACTCTTGGGAAAAAGTGATTTTTCCATGTATCCTGTTAACATGTTATCCAGCGGTTTCCTTTTCTCGCCAGTGTGTTGTCGCGGATCCTCTGATGTGCTTACGAACGTTGCGTTAATCGACAGCCAGCATTTTATGTTCATATGTACTATATATTTTATGTCTATGTGTACACCGTTTCGTCAGGAGAAATCTCTGCAAATGTATTGAAATTTTGCCTGCTCCGAACTAAAGATGGGAGTCGAGGCCTTGTCAGGCTCCATGCCTTTTGCCTCGTCTTCCTCTTTCAACTGTAAGGAAATAAAATTGTCTGAATCTGAAAATCTGAAAAGAAATCCTAAGGACGATGACGATTCTCCCGAAAGCGAAATTTGAGCGCAGCTCTGTCGACGTCTCAGGCTCTGCAGGCTCATTGTTTTACTTTGCTGGGTCGTTGGCACATCGGGTGACGATGTTCGATAGCAATTATTAGATGAAGACGGCGATGATGTGCAGTGCAGACCGCGAAAATGTGTAGCAGTTTAACAAAAGGCATGAAGGATATGTTATTTTTAATTGGATTACACAGCCTGTGGAAAACGGGCTTGATGGACCGACATTCCGAATCTGTTGTTTCTTCTAAAGACCATTTCTGTAGATGATTGTAAACCTAATAGAAATGTATGCGCAGAACGAGTTTGAACCGGAGATGGCACTCACTCTTAGTGCTGTGTTGTTGACTTTTTCTAGTTTTTTGCTTCTTAGAGGTGTCGTGTTATTATGTATCAGCTATGTGCTCCGAATTGACTCTTTTCTCGTGCTTCGTTGCTTGTCTGTTGATTTGTCACTGTTTTCTTAATGTATGTTGATAGCTCACGTACATAAAACATCGCATAAATGTAATAAATGCAATGTTGAAAAAAAATAGCGGATATAGCCTTGTTGTCTCGTGCAGTGGCTAGCGAAATGATCTCTTCGCGGTGCCGCGGGTTCGAATCCCACTGTCAAAATTTATTTTTATTCAGCTACCTATTGTTTGGCTGGGTTTTACCGACGGCGGAGACGCGGCTCAACCTAAGAACGCCCGCTTAAAAGCTGTACTCTGCAAAAATGGGACATTCGCTTCAGATGCCTTTCAAAAGAGGAAAGTGCCTTTAGTTAAAACTGCTTTGCAACCATGCGCATAAGTACCCTCTGCCGTGCAATTTATCTTCCCACACGAGAATTGGTACAGAACTTTTAAATAAAATAAGCACTGGAAATGAAAAAAAGATACACGAAAGCAAGCTGTAGTATATTAAAAGGTATTAATAGGTATCAGGAAGAATACAATAAGGCAATGAGGCCTTATTGTAGTGAAGAAGTATTGGGTCCTACAAATACTGAAACGAAATTCTATGCACAGCGCCCAACCATGTTTATGGTATACCATATAAATTGTATTTTGTACGGGTTTCTCATATTTTGTATTAGAATATTCGTCTTGGACTGGTATCACGTGCGCTCTTCTGTATATTTTGAGAAATACAACAAACTGATTTTCACAGTTTCATGCATCGCATAGCGGTCACCGTGGAGACTGGTTGCTTGCTCTGTGGTTTACCTGTAGATAACTATGAACGGGTCTTTGAGGGTGTTCCTATAAAAAGCACTACACATGGCGAGAAAATGCATGCAGAAGTCCATCGTATAGGTGGTGTTTCAGTAATAAACGAATCCTTAACAATGGCGCACTAAGACCTGGGAAAGGCCTTTGCTCTGCAGCGGGTGCTCTCAGGCTGATGATGATCATGATTTTTCATCATGAGTAAATATTTGGTCTATTAGTGATGACGTATGAATAAATAAAGAAATGTAATTCAGCGGTGATGGCATTTGCCGTCCGCTTCATCTGCTTTATCGTTGCCGTAATTGCGAAGTTGTGCAGTGTTCACGTTGACTTGCAAAGGGAGTGCTTCAACGCTATGGAAGGATGAAAGTATCCAACATGCCTGAAACAGTAGGCATTGTGGGTGGATTCTTTCATATAGTACCTCCGAAATCCTCTGCTTGCCAGAACAAAGTGCTGTGTATAGTATGACATGGTTTACACAAAAAGCATACTGGCGATAAAAGACGGACACGACACACACACACGACAGGACTGGCGCCAACTTCCAACTGTTTGTTGGTCCTGCAACTCCAGATTGTGCAAAGAACTGCTGCCTTTCGGTAGTGCACATTCCAAGCTAACCAAGCGGGGAATCGTTGCGACATGCCTGAAAGCAGCCTTGGAAAAATCTTGTGAGCATGACATGGCATAGAGCTTTGATTCGCAAACTTTACGAATTCACCAAGCCGGGTACCCAAAATACCTCACCACTAGTATTAGTGAGAACCTTGTCAAGGAGCGCTAGCCGACGTCAAAGGGTGAACAGGGTAAAAAAAAAACAAGGATAAAGAAAAACAACCAATGGTGGTGATTCTTTCTATACAACGGCTTTCGCACAACCTAAAGAAAGTGGCCAGCAGGCATAAGGTCAATGTGGTTCTATCTGCATCTGTGTCGCTGTCAGAAAAAGAGATTAGTTTTCTTAGTGGGTCATTATCAGTGTTATAATCAGTGTTTGGTTCTTCTGGCACGCGTGCTTTTTATTAAGTTACCCTTGTATATGGTTTGCTTTTATCCTTGCCTGCTCGTGTGGTTATTAAGTGGTTTTTTCCATGAATAAACTTGGAAGTTGGCGCCAGTCCTGTCTTGTGTGTGCCGTCTCAGTCTTTTAGCGCCAGTATGGTTTTTGCATAAACCTTGTCATGCTACAACCAACTAGCTGAAATCAGTCTTGCTGTTATGTAGTACATCTGAGATAGGCACTACACAAAGCATAAGCAGGAGAAAGCAAAAGCGAAATGGGGCGAGGCCATGCTTATAAAAAACTTTTTTTTTAAACATCTGCCAGCGCCTCTGAGTCAGATGCTTGCGTAACAGGCATGTGCAGACTATTTAACTTTTCAGACATTAGAATATTCTCTTTCCGCTGATGGCGTCAGACTCTAAATTAGACTTCTTGTCGTATCCGGGGTCTGGATAATTTAATGTGCAAACTAAGAAGTACAGCGTTGTCCTGTGTTCTTCTATATAATCGTGTCGCTTTCTGTTGCCCGTTGCCCAAGCTAGAATAAAGAGTGTCCATGATCATTTGGCTATGGAAAACCCAGGCGCGGTTGGTAGGTTCCTTTTATATGTGCAAAACCAAGGCTGCAAAAATCTTGTCTTTCCGAATAATATACATTATCCCATAATGCACCTTTATTTGCCTTAATTAAACAGGCCGCATTATTTTCCCCTGCTAATCGAGCCTCTCCGGATTCCTTAAAGATCAATAGAACTTCAAAGGCTAGGACAAGAAGTCTCTTAACTTGCAGGCATTTAGACTTCGGAGCGTGGCATAAGTTCTCAAATATACCACTGAAATGCATACTAAACATTCTGGTTACTTTTGGCAAAGCCGGTAGACGCATAAGCAGTCTACCATAAAACATTAAAGTTATTTACACATGTTTCTCCGAACGATAACGCTGACTCTCTTAATGTCTGTGGCCTTTTTATCATGTAGTATATAGACAAACACCATGTTTACAAAGAAATCGGAGGATTTGCGGCTGGCGGGCCCGACGGCGGGGGGGGGGGGGGGGGGGGGGAAGTAGGCTTAGTGCCGTAAGAAATACATAGTAACAGAAGTGTTCAAAGCAGTTTTCTCATTTTTCAGTTCACCTACGATGGCGCCCTTTTGTGAAGAATAACCAAGTTCATCGTATAACAGGTTGTGAAAGTATGAAACGTCATTTCGAGGGCAATGTAACTTTACAAAACACCCCGTTATTTGCGCGTGGTGGTGATTCCCTGCGGGGGATACGGGGCGGGTGCGAAACCCATGGGAACACATGCAAGTAAAACTTTCAGAAACATGTTTCTCGTTTAACAGAGTACCCATGGAGGCGGCTGACTGCTAACCGTTGGCGAGTGCTTTGAAGAAGGAGAGTGTGAGAAAGTATGCTGCATCATTTTGAAGCTATCTTTTTAATGTGTGTTGTGAAGCTGGACATCCCCCTAAAAGTGCCTCTAACTGCTGGGTGTTTCCTCGAATCATGCAGCCTTTTCATGTTGCCCTATATTTCTGCCGCACACGCTCTTTGCGAAATCTAATACGCTTGGAATATGCAGCGGGATATTTATAATGTATTTTAAACATGTTTTGTATTCATAAATGCACTAAAAATATGCTGAAGATAGGTTCCTGAAACTTTATGCTTCCTATTCGAAATATAATCTTAAAATTTTCCAAAAATATATATGCGGTTTTATCATCTCTTCAATTTAATAAAAGTGTACTTTCGTAAATATGAAACTAATTCGCCTGAAGTATACGTGATTTAAAGCATGTTTCGAGCACGTTTAAAACACGTGAAAAAATATGTATGCGGTTTTAGGATGTTGTCACTGTATTAAAATTGTACTTTCGTAAATATGAAATTAATTCGTCTGAAGTATGCGTGACTTAAAGCATGTTTCCAGCACGTTTCAAACACACGAAAAATATGCATGCGATTTTAGCATCTTGGCAATGTATTAAAAGTGTCCTTTCGTAAATATGAAATTAATTCGTCCGAAGTGCACTTCAATTTTAACAAACGGGCAGTCCTTTTAAACATATTTGAAGGACACTTTTAGCTGCCGTAGAACAATCTAGTGCTCAAAGTCGCGTTTCGGGAAATGGCCTTTGCATGTTGGCAATGTATTGAAACTGTATACTTTCGTAAATACGGCATTAATTCGACCAAAGTATACTTCAGTTCTGACGAATGAGCTGTCCCCGTAAACGCATTTGCAGCACACTTCAAGCTGCCGTTGAACCGTTAGTGCTCGAAATCGCGTTTCGGGAAACGACATGTTGGCAAGGAATTTAAAGTGTACTTTAGTAAATACGAAATTAATTCCCGCAAAGTATACTTCTGTTCTAACAAATGGGTAGCCCACGTCAGCATATTTTCAGCACACTTCAAGCTGCCGTGGAACAGATTAGTGCTCGAAATCACGTTTCCGGGAACAAAGAAAATTCTCCCTTGCCTGTCGTCTATTCGTTTATGGTAACTTCTAGCAGGAAGGCAATCACCACTTATATAAATTACATGTGGACAGCGTGATAGCTTTATACCTACAAGGGCGCCATGCGCACCTCCGGGCCAGAACATGCCAGCGAAAAGGACCCGACTGGCATGGCCGACCGGCTCCCATCGACGTCCATATATTTGTTGGTCGCCAGTTCGACTTCTGACCGATGCCTGACGCAAGTTACGACTAGCAAATCGGTTCTAGATAGACCGCAGATTCGTACGCGACCACTCCGAAGCTTGCGCGTGAATTTGGGGGCCCACAGTCTGCGCAAAAAGCGCCTCACCAGGCAAGATAATGTGTCTCCTCTCGGGTTTTATATATAAGCCAATCCAAGTACCACGTTTGTCGGAGCAGCTCCTGTTTGCTGACGTCACTTTCCGTCGGCATTTGCTTGTCTGGCGAGATCATTCCCGTTCAGGCCTCGTCACGTGACCTTCCATTGTCATAGACTTCTTGATGACAACGCGTTTTCGCTGTGATTGCATGTCACCTGACGCTTACAGCTAGTTGAATCATTACTTATGATGCTGACGACATTCATCAATATTATGCGGTGAATCCGACTGGTACACCTTACTGAAGCCGAGCCGAAGTTCATATATTTTTAATGTATTAATTTTATATTTTCGTGTATTTTTAATGTAACGTTATGTATTTAATGTATATCTCTAGTGTATTTATAATGTGTTTAATATTCTTGTGGCAGGAACAGCGCAGCACGAGACAAAGAAGGGACAGGTGGGACAAGACGCAGCGCTGTTCCTGCCACAAGATCATGCACCAACCGGCCCTACTTTTCACCTTGTTAAAGTATTTAATGTGTTTTAGTACATTTTTATTTATTACAAATATACTAAGCGGACAAAAATGTATTTTTGATGCAATTCTAAGAATGTTCAAGACATTTGCTCTAGCATATTAAGAAAGCATTTGTGTAGCAATTTAAGCATAGGGACAAAAATTCAAAATTAATTATTAAATGTGTTCGAGATGGATTTTTAGTACAGCCTTCTTTCTCTAAGGGATCCCCAGATGCTCGTTTATATTCACAGCTAAAGTGGCTTTCTCCACAATATGAAGCTGCAATTATTAGATAATGCTGTGCGATATCCGTTATCACCGCTAACTGATGCTCACGTAGCGAGTTCTGCAGGCCCAGGAAGAGAGCTAAAAGCTTAGATTAATGGGGTACATAATTTGAGCCTGTTAGGGAATAATATATGTGGCACATCAATTATTAATGCGCAGTTATGAATGCGCTGTTACAAATTCCGGCACGTCATATGAAGCTACTGAATTCAGCAGGCATAAGGGGGACAGATAATTGACAGAGACATCAGATGGGGATAGTGGGCAACACAATGAGGAGCTTAGAGTGTTACTAACTGACCTACATATATGCCCTCCTAAACTGCATACTCAGGCGCCAAGGTGGCTTAGCGACAATGAGAATGGGCTACTCAGGCCAAATAATAGGGATCGAATCAAGACAGAAGCGGCTACATTTTTTGAAGGCTAAATTCGAAACTATCTATGTGTTATTCGAGTAAGTGCATGTAGAGGATCTGATATCATCGAAAAGTCGGGAGCTTTCAACTGTGTCGCCTTAAAAGCAAGTAACCAACTTTTACGCGGTTAAGCACAAGAAATAAACAATAATATATCTTTCATCAGTAACTGTTAATATATGATCCTGACAGAATACGGCTGCTCCGGGTGAAGCAACGTCCCTGGCAAAGCATGGCGGGAAGTGAACTGTACAGGGTGTCCCAGCTAACTTTGGCCAGGGTTTAAAAAGATGCCGCGCAATCTAAGACGACGTGTTCAGATGCATGTTTCTGGCTATTGTATGGAGCAAGTAGCAATATTTTGGTGTCGTGCTTAATTGCATAATTAATCGAGGTTAATTACCAATCTTCGCAAGCAATGAAGATAGACGAAAAATTCCAATGAGTAAGTTGTAGAATTCTCCGCAAAACGTCCAAATGAACAGTTTCTAACTTTCCATCAATTATGTATAAGCTTTTTTTCACTCCTTGCAGATGCTCGCGAAATACAGAAAAATACCAGGTGACATACCAGCTTGCGCGCTGCGATTACCGTGCTCTCAAACGTTCCGCCTAGGCGTGAACAGATCATTTATCCCGATATGCTGCCGCTTAAAAGGCGACTGGGTAGCGACGCAGCAGCTGGCTGTCAAATTTACTCCAGCGGTATGCATCGCTCCCGGCGTTTCATGATAGCGATAAGCAGACGTAGCCCTTATTGCTTACGCTGGCGTAAATCGCATAGCAAGCGCCTGCCTCACAGCCCTGACACCAGTTCAGTGGCAGCACACCCGGGCAAATTATCTGTTCATTCCTACGCGGAACGTTTGAGAGCGCTGTAATCACGGTGTGCAAGGGGGCTTGTCACGTGGTATATCTTTGTATTTCGCGGGAATTTGCAATGAGCGAAAAAAAAGCTGATACGTAATAGATGGTAAGTTATAAACTGTTCAATCGGAAGCTTTGGAGACCGTGCTATTGCTTTGGCATTGTCTTTTTTCGCCAATTTTCGTTGCTTGCGAAGTTGATTAACAAATATCGACTAATTCTGCAAATAAGCACAATACAAAAGTAGTGACTTGCTCCATACAATAGCCAGTAGGATGCACCTGGTCGCTTCGTCTTAGAGCGCCTCGGTGTATTTCAAAACCCTGGTTATATTTAGCTGGTACACCTTGTATATAGGCCCCACACGTTTGATTTGTCGGTTTCAAGGCCGCACGAAGCCCGAACAGAAACGTCACTAGTTGCATCGTTCACTAGACCGAAAAAAAAAAGACTCGGAGATGCGTTCGCCGGTGTGTCACGCCGCGCCCGTGGAAGATCCGTTGGAAGTTGCGCACGGTAACCCACCTATATGTCACCAAGCATACTTATTCCCCACTGGCGCCATCTCCTCTGCTGGGCCTGCGCAGTACATTGTGAGGTTGGTTACAGTGCGCGCCGCATGATGGCGCTACAACTGCACGCCAAGCACGGAGGAAATACACAGGAAACGGATGAATTTGTTACTTCTTTGATTGCGACATGTGTGATTAACATGCTCATAATAACTCATGCAGGTTTCAGTACATATGTCGAAGATACGTTTTTAAGAACTATGCATTCTCTAGATGCGCCTTTCTTCAGCTTCGAACGTGTCGTGGCCGATAAATTTTAACGTGAAACTCAGAGGATTGATAGCTCTGCTCTTTCCGCCTCCATTGTATCGCTCTCTCTACTCTAATTGTATTGTTCATGAGGTGCTGAGACGAGTACCTAAATTGCCGATTCCGCCGTGCAATGAAACGTTTTGTAGCGATAGCTACATTACGGTAGCATTCCTAGCCTTCAGCGTGGCTGCGCCGCCACGCTGTCATGTGGTTGGTCACGTGGTGCGGGCCAGATGACGGCGGCGAACGCCGTGGCTGATCACGTGGTTGTTGACGTGACCAGCACGTGGTGCGGAGCAGCTGCTGCTGCTGGCGGCGCGACGCGCCGGCGAAACCGAGCTGCCACATCTGTGCGCATACGCCATCTCAAGTGAGACGAAGATGAAGAAGGAACGCCCAGTGAAACGGAGCGGCGAAGGACTGACTTTGCAATTCGACTGAACAACGTTCCACTTGGCCAGCTCTAGCTATCGCGTCCCTCGAGGTTTAGCCAGAGCCAAACCACCGCCAATTTTTTTCCAAACTTCACGCCGAAGTCTACCAGTTAAAATCTTCTTTTACAAAAACAGAATTCCTTTCTTTCTTCTGTTAGATAGATAAAGAGGAGGAGGGAAAGACAGGGATGTTAACCAGAAAGGGGTTCCGGTTGGCTACCCTGCACTGGGGAAGAGGGATTAGGGGGCTAAAGGGAGGAAGAGAGAAAGGGAAAAAGGCATAAGACACGCACACACGCACAACGCTGTCACAATTTGTCACTCAGTCCAGTCGCTCTCAAGTAGGGAAAGAGTGCCTTGTATGCCTTGAGGGCAGTCGACTGCTGTGGCCACGGACCGAGGATCTTTTGCTCTATTAATGGGTGAGGATCGAGGCTGTCCAGGGCAGAACACAGTGTATGTTTTGCAGTCGCAAATGCAGGGCACTCACAGAGAAGATGAGCGATGGTCTCCTCACAACCGCAGCTTTCACAGGCAGGACTGTCGGCCATCCCCATCCGGAAAGCATAGTGGTTGGTAAAAGCAACACCGATCCATAAACGGCGTAACAATGTTGCGTCGAGACGTGCTAAGTTACGTGGAAGACGAAGGCGCAGTCCAGGGTCCAGTGCCTTGAGGCAGAGGTTGCAAAACTCTCCCGTGTTCCACGCTAAATGTGTGAGCTCCAGCGCCAAAGGGCGAAGCCCACACGCTGCGTAAGGTCTTGATATTGGGATACTCACTGGAAGTCCGTCGTTGTGAGCCGAACGCGCAGCCGCATCGGCCTGGTGATTACCGTTAATACCACAGTGTCCTGGCAGCCATTGAAAAATGATGTCATGACCTTTGAAACGGTGCCGTGGTACAGTAGACGGAGTTGTTCCTGCGACCCGCGGCGTTGCGCAGCTTGCGGGGCTTGAAGGGCTGCTTTATAGTCGGTGAAAACCGTCCAGTCATGTGGAGGTTCCTGACTGATGAACTCTACTGCAGCCCGTAAGGCTGCGAGTTCCGCACCAGTTGAAGATGTTGGATATGTCGTCTTCACTTTCATGAAGATGGATCTGGCCGGTATCACCACCGACCCCGCAGAACTGGTCGAGTGAACTGATCCATCTGTGTAAACATGTATGCGGTGACTGTGCTAAGAATGCAGGTGATTGAATGTCAGTTGTTTGAGAGCGGGTAGTGATACACCAGCTTTCTAGGTAATTCCAGGAATATAGAGGTGAACCCGAGGTTCATGAAGACTCCATAAGGGTGAGCACGGTCTTGACGCAGGGGTGAACTCCGATGGATGATATGCGCGATGAGCTTCAATGACTTTGGCGAATGCAGTACGCGGCCTAATTATTGGGAGTGTTGCGAGGTGATGACAGGGAACACGTGTGAAGTGCCGAATATGTGTTCTCACGATGTCAACAGCAATGTATGTAGTAACAGGGTGTTCCCGGGCAACAAGAAGAGTTGCTGCTGTTGATGCACATTTAGGCATTCCAAGGCAGATACGGAGAGCTTGCGCTTGCACACTTTGAAGAGTCTTGATATTTGTCTTTCTAATGGAACTGAATATTGGAAGACTGTACCGCATGTAGCCCAGAAATAGGGAACGGTACAGTTGCAGCATAGAGCGCACTGATGCGCCCCAGGACTTTCCCCCGAGGAAGGAGAGGACGTGGACAATCGCAACTAGTCTCTTTCTCATGTCGTAGACATGTGGACTCCACGAGAGGTTCCTGTCGATGACAACACCAAGGAATCTGCGGCTTATCTCATAGGGAATGACTTCACCATTAATGCGAATGGTGTAGCGTGACATTATTTTGCGTGTGAACGCCACAAGTGAACACCTTTCGGTCGAATTGTTCAGGCCCTGCAAGCGAAGATAAGATGTCAATATCGATGCCGCCTTTTGAAGTCTTGCTCGAACTTGAGGATGGGTCACCCCTGATGCCCAAATACAGATGTCGTCTGTATATACCGAGATCTGAGCAGATTGTGGCAATACGTCGACCACGCCGGTGACAGCAAGGTTGAAGAGAACTGGGCTCAGCACTCCGCCCTGAGGGACTCCGCGCGAATTTCGGTGTAAGGACGTTGGTCCGTCCGCAGTCAGGACAAAAAACGACCTCTCTGATAAATAGCTGCGTATCCAGCCGAACGTGCGGCCTCCAATCTCAGCAGCTTCCATTGCGTCCAAAATGGCCTGATGCGTTACGTTGTCGTACGCGCCCTTGATATCCAAAAACAATGCCACGGTCAATCTTTTCAAACTTTTGCTGTGGTGCACCGACGTTACAAGGTCAACCACGTTGTCGATAGAAGAGCGGCTCCGTCGGAACCCAGACATGAAGGTTGGACAAATCTGATATCGCTCCAAGTACCATTCCACGCGTGTTAGCAGCATTCTTTCCATGACTTTGCCGACGTAGCTGGCGAGTGCAATTGGACGGTATGATGAAAGGTCGAGCGGTGATTTCCCCGGCTTAAGAAGTGGAACCAGACGACTGGTCTTCCAATCATGAGGAACTATGCCAGCAGTCCATGACTTGTTATAAGTGTCCAAAAGAGCGCGTCGAGCTTCTTTGCCAAGGTTGGCAAGTGCGGAGTACGTCACACCATCGGGCCCTGGTGATGATGACCTTCTACAACAAGCCAGCGCAGCATCAAGTTCTTCCATGGAGAATAGTGCATCCATCCGAGAATCCCGTCAGGGTGGAACATTGTTGCACTGCAGCGTTGTGCCTGGATTCGGAGGGCCTGTTATTCTTGCGCAGAAATCTTCAGATACCTCAACCACACTGCGCCTTTGGTGGAGCGCTACGGATTTGAACGGGTAGCGCTGTTGAGGGTACGTGTGAAGACCCCGAATTACACTCCAAACGCGTGACAAAGGCTTCCGTGGATCAAGTGTTTGGCAAAATGTCCTCCACCGTTGTGTTTGCAGTGCCTGAATTCTGCGCTGAATCTTCTTCTGTATGCGCCTAGCATCTCTTAGGTCTAGGCGCGACTTTGTGCGTCGGTATCTGCGCTCTGCCCTGCGCCGTTGTGATCGCAGTCGCTGCAATTCGAAGTCAAAATCGGTGTAGTTAGCGACAGGGTTAAAGGGGCAGTTGGCGTGTTCCATGCCCTCCTTAATTTTTTGTTCAAGACCGGTAGAGAAGCCCTCTGCGCAAGCAGAGCGCCTATGTGACGCACCTATGTGATTAGCGCCTATGTGATGCACCTGGCACCACTGCTTTATTGGCTGCAAAGACGCGATATTATTTGAATTATTCTACAAAGGACACTGAAGAAACACTAGGTTTTGAATTCACACAGTGTGCGTTACGAACATAATCACGAACACTTTGGCACGATTTTCCTGCTCTGACTGCACAGCCTGTGGAAAACGCGCATGTTGGACCGGAATGCTGAGCCTGTCGTCTGCCAGAGCGCGCAATTCGCCGAAGCCAGATGGTGCACCAGCTGAAAGACACTTACGAAGACAGGGACTATCAACAGGACTGGTTTCAGTTATTGATGTCCTGTCTTTTCTTGCCACGATTTTAGTTGTGTGGTGTGGTGTGGTGTGTTGTGTTGTGTTGTGTTGTGCTGTGTTGTGTTGTGTTGTGTTGTGTTGTGTTGTGTTGTGCTGTGCTGTGCTGTGCTGTGCTGTGCTGTGTTTTGTTGTGGTGTGTCGTGTCGTGTCCATTTAACCTGCTGGGATACTGGCTGAATATTTTTGTGAATAAAGTATACAGCTCTTTCCTGCATTTAAAGGCGTGTAATAAACAGCATGCACAAGAAAATTGTCGTCGCGGAGTGGCCGCGTTCGCGTCCCTCTCGCCGGTGGCCCGGGTTCGATTCACGCGTGATAGCCAATTTTCTTTCTTTTGTTCTTTTAATTACCATACAAGTGCTAACGCTTTCTTTGAAAGCGTTCGTCTACAACTTCCGTCTGCGCCACTCAAGCGCGAAGAAAGTCTTTCGCCTTAAAATCTAGAAAAGCGTCCGCGCAGCGAAGATGCTCAGGGGGAAAGAGTCGTTCATTTTCATCGTCACGTGAGGGTTGTGAGCTTGGCCAAAATTTTGCAGAACGACCACCGTACGAAGCATGCCACAGCAAGCGTGAGATATAATGTTCCTCATATTTTTCGTACGAATGAAATGACAGCCCTGAAGCTCAGGTGTATATCTGAACTTTTATTGTTTTTCACAAAGGTCCTCATGCTCTTTTGTTAGCATATGGGCTATAAAGCATATTTTTCTCTGTCATCACCTAACTCTTATTGACCTCCTTTGAAGTAGTCGCAATTTGCGTTTGGTTTTGCACCAGGGGTGCTCGTTTTCTGGAGGTCATATGCAAGGAAGCGGGCTTGCAGGAGCTCTGGGGCCGGCTCCAAGCACAAACAGTCGGGACCTGAATGAAACCCTACACTGGATCGAAAATCACACTCATAGAGGTTACATGAAAGGACACTTCTGTAACGCTTCTAGAATTTTTGTAATGCCTTCCATTTATGCTCTTACTTTTCTTATTTTTATTTCTCTTAATAGCTCAATGTTCTATAGCCAACGTGGTTGTCCTAGACAAATGGTCCTACAGGTGAACTGCGGAACTCTTTTGCTCTCTAATCCCTCCTGTGTCCTTTGGGTCACCTAATAAGATACTAGTTTACATGAGAGTCGGCATACGTACCGATACAGTATACTAGACAAAAGCGTTTTTGAGCTAGAAACCGTTCATGAACGCAATTGTTTCATCTAATGTAAGATTTCACTCAAGACTCAATATATCCGGAGATGACCTGACGGCAGTTTTGTATTTTTTTTCTATTAACATAGTTGCTGTCGTGAAAAGCGCTCCCCATTCTTTTTCTAAAGCAATCTCAACCGTTCGATACGCGTTGGAAACAATTTAAAAGAAATATTTTGCTACATATCAGAAGAATGGACCATTACCTTTAATATTTCCATTACAGTGCCTTACAAGTTTGCAGTTCCAGATATTTTGCGTAAGAATGCTGGACAAGACATGGCAGGAATGCCTCCGTCCTGTGGAAAGATATTGCTGCGACTCGCTGCCCGCAGTTTCTTCCTACCACCGATTACTTGAGAATGCATTTTGCTTGGGCTGCTCACTGGACTGGACGCCCAACTCTAGCTGTAGTGTAAATAGTGTTGTGCGCGTGTGTTTTTATCCATTTTTAATGAACATATCACGCGTGCAACCTGTATATATTTATTATTGTGTAAATAACTTTTGTATGCATCACCTCTCCCCCTATCCTCTCTTCGTGTCCCCTTACCTCTTTCATTTCATTTCTCCATTCTGCCTGCTATCCTTTACTTGCACTGCTCCAGCTCAGGTGCTTAAGTATCGATGGCAGATGCCGGGGCTAGCAAAAACCTTTGCCTTCCTTGTTTATTATTATTCTTAACAAAACCATTTACTACCCGGGCTGCTCTTTCCTCGGTTTGCTGTTAGCCCTTCATTTTTTGCAAAATTGAGCAGCAAGAAAATCCGCATCGCGGCTTATCAAGTTTCAGCCGCATCGGAATGCACTCGGGGAGAGACTTGATAATCCGCCTTATATGAAATAGCTGGTGTTCCGTAGTGCGCAAGCATTACCCAGACAATCGTCCTTGGCTTCTTGTACTCTACGGCCGGTACTATCATCATCAGCACTTCCCTCTCTTCTCTGAACCCACGCTCTCTCCTGGGAATGAACAGTTTACACTGAGCTGCCGCCTGCGCCAGTTCGTTGCCTCCGTCCGGATACCGGACACCACACTCCTGATACCGGCACTACCGGACACTACTACAATACACTTGATGCAGGCACGTTGCACTGCATAGTTTAAACGTCTTTCGAGGTTCTCATTCACTGTGGAGAGAGAGATAATCAACTTTATAGAAACAGTAGTCAATGAACGCCATGAGAAAAGTCCACCTCCCCCTTCGCCCCTACAGCCGTCAGCCGGAATCCCTTGGAACACAGCAGCAGCAGTGGCTTGACTGATGATGTCCTGCTGGACGTTAGGGTCTGGGCTGCAGAGCTAAGCCTCCCGGTATTCTAGAGTGCACGAGCTATCGTACCTAGTCGGACAAGTCCACACCGTGTGGACCAAAGTTGCTGCCATCGAAAGCAAAAATGCTTTAGCGTTATTAACCGCCGTTATCTTTGCTGCGCGCGCGTTTATGGGTAGCGCAGTCGTCATATTTTTAGCTTAAAAACGAGCCATGAGCTCTGCATGAAGCTAGAAATGATCTCGCCGTGTACTCAGCGCATTCGGTTGCCTAATGTAGCATTTTGTACCCGCTCTCATAGATACGTATGTTTGTAGCCAAACAAGAAAGCGATATAGATTGTGTTCAAAAGAACTCGCGTATTTACATACTTTACACTGATTCAATCAATAGCTTAAAAAAGCCTTTACCCCGCGAGGGCAGTAAGGCGTCCGTGGTATCATGGAAGGAAGGCGCATTCTGAAAAAAAAAAGTGCAGTAACAATTATAAGTGCAGTCATTACAAAAATGCATCGCATTTATTTCTTAGTGGCGAGAGCTTAATGAGCTTATTGAGAAGTTACTCTTGATTTGTTCAGCTGCATCCACACTCTTCCAAGCCGCCGCGGTGGCTCAGTGATTGTAGTGCTAGCCTGCTGGCCCGATAGAACTGAGTTCGATCCCGGCAGTGGTGGTGCCACTTCGATGGAGGCGAAATCCTAGAGTCCCGTATGCTGTGTGATATCAGTGCATGAAAAAGAACTCCAGATGGTTGAAATTATCCGCACCCCTCCCCTGGATCGCCGAGGAACTTTGAACCCCACAAAAACCAAACCGAAAAGCACTCTTCCAGATGATGGTGGTGAAGTGTAGGCGGGATTAGGCTTACAGTGGCCGGCCGCGAATTGCTCCGCCAGAGTCGCTGATTTGAATGATTGTGGCTTTAAAGCTGTTGCAAAAGGTCGGGATTTAATATGAATGTAAATGTTTTTACGCTCTTTTTCTCCTTGTACCCGGGATCTAAAAAAATGCAATTAGAGCGTCTGCATTAAGGTTACTGTAATGTAACCTTTCACAATGTAACGATTTAGGCGGCTACTGCGGTAGTGCGAGGACGAGCACCTAAGCGGCTCCTACTTCGTTTTCCAGGCCATAAATCAAGCCCTTTTCGACCAAGAACTTCTTCAGCCTCACTTGGACTGAAGGCTGACGTCACCTTATCTGCGCGCTTGTGCTGCGCTCCTGGCGGCTGCAATCGCGGTCGAAGCATTCTGGCGGGAGCGGTGGTAGTGCGAGGACGCCCACCTAATCGGCTCCTACATTGCTTTCAAGGATTGTGCTGTCGCTGCTGCCAAACAGCTTGTTCGTTTCCGGCGATCATTAGTGCATTGTGCCCAGTATGTGTGAGATGTGCCCATCTTGCGACGAAGCCGTAACTGCTGACGACCAGTTCCTGCTGTGTGCCGAAGCCGAATGTAAGTGCAGCTAACAAACATGTTGTTACTTTCTCGGGATGGCCAGAGACAACCTTCAGATCTAAAGGTGAAGCCGGTCGTAAATCGTGGAGATGCGCCTTTTGTCGCAACTCGAGGGCAAAAATAAGGAGATGAAGTGTCTGTCGGTGTAGACCTCGCTGTCAATATCGCAGATATTATTCAAAAGTTGGACGCGCTTGGGCGTTTGCTGTCTTAGGTTGACGAAGTCAAGGCATCTATCGAAATGATGTCAGAAAAACATGATATTGCATCTTAGAGAAGATGGAATAATGGGTCAAGGTAATAGGCAACCTTAAAAAGCGTGTCCAGAAGATAGAAGAGAAAAGCTATGATAGAAACGCAGCCGAACAGTTGAAAATGACGTTAAATGAACTGGAGATATATAGCAGGAAGAGCAACATTGAAGTGCATGCTCTTCACGTTTCCCCGGATAAAGATTTGCTAACTAAACTGAGCAAATTCGCTGAAACACGCACATTTACAGAACTCCAATCGAGTGACATTGATAATGTTCACCGACTCCATGCCAAAGTGAGGAAAGTTTCCATAATTCTTCTCTTTCTCGCGTCAGGAGCTTCCCGACAAGTACCTCGAGGGGCGGGAAGCTTTGAAAACTGCGAGCTCATTGTTTTCCGAGTCTTAAAACCTGACGAAGTGCAGTAGAAGCCTTTTGCAGTTCACCCGCGGGACTGGGCAACAGAAAGCAGCTATTGCTTCGTGTGGCCCACCGGTGGTCGTGCATTTATTGGGAAAGTGGGTCAGTGCAATTATCAGTTATAGTACAGATGATCTCAATATAGTGGCAAACTCGGGAAGTAAGCGCTATTTTGACGTTTGCCCAGTTATTTTCTGTTCCATTTTTTCAATTCTTACTCCCTGCGAAACGTGTCCGTACTTCGGACCTCGCTTTATTCTGCAGCAGTTCGCGGCAATATTTAAACTTTGTTCATTTTAGTCTGTGCTCAGGAAGAAGGAAGCAGGATGACATGGAGCGTTTTCTTGTTCAAGTGAAGCTGCCGATTCATGTTTTCATGTTCTCTGAAACGTAGTTTTGTACAGATGACGATGCATTTACGTACCGACATTTAACAGTTACTGCTTCAACCGCCGGGGTAAACGAGGGGGTGGCCTATCACTGTCGGTTTTAGAAGATAGGGAATGTGAATTATTAGACGAATTTTGTTGTATTAACGCCAATTACGTGGTACTTACGTACAAATTTTGTTCATATGTATTTACTGAGTGCTATCGTCCTCCCTCTGGCGATACCAGTGTATTGTTTTTTTTTATTCTCTCCTTGAATTTGCGACAAAACGTAGAAAAACATTGTACTCGATGGTGACCTAAATATAAATATCTTATCAAACAGCATTGCCAAGCTAGAACTAGATACAGTGTTAAATGTTCAGTGTTGTATGAATGCTGTAAATGCGCCAAGGAGAGTAATAGAAGAAGCGGAAACATATAATAATTGTTTTCATCACAAATAATTGTCGTTGTCACCTAACATCCGGAGTAATCAGTCTACAGATAAGCGATTGCCTACATATTTTCAATCAGTGAACCATACAGTTAATCTTGAAAAGAGGTCTAAACAATATACCTATAGGGACAATAATCCTTTAGCGCTTTCCAACTTTCATGAGCGTATAGCTTGCGCGATTTTGAGCGAGTTTTAAGTTAAACATACCGTGAAGCAGCCTACGAGAAATTACCTGTTTTCCTTACAGAGTACGCCATCATCCCAGGCAGGCTCGTAAACCATGGCTAAACAGTCAATTACTTAATCGCACGAAAAGACATGACGAAATGTTGAACCACTTTTTGAATACCAAATGTCTGGAAGCGCTGAAAGCCTTCAAATTGTTTAGGAAGCAAGTGACAAATGAGCTCGGCGCTGCCATGAAATTGGGTTATCAGAATTTTTTTACCTCATCCAGCAGTAGCTCTGAGATGACTTGGAAGAAATTAAACTGTCATAGGACGTACGCCAGAACCGTTCACCAAAATTAATCTTGATGGGGTAGAATTCGAGGGACGTGAAGTGGCTAACGCGTTCAATGACTTTTTAATTTGTATTGCTCAATCTTCGGCATTTGGACAAGACATTTTACTCTATTTCCGCAATAGCTCTACCATTTTTTAAAATCTTGTTTCAGAAGGCGAGGCAGTTGCTGATTTCGACAGCCTCAATAATAGTAAATCTGTAGACAACACGGATGCTCAGATAAAGTCAGTAAAATTCTTTATTCATGATATATCAAGCTGTTAGACCCATATTTTAAACTTACGTGTATTAAAAGGGTAAATCTCACGCAACCTGCAGTCTTCGAAGGTCGTAGTCATGTTTCAAAAAATGATAGAAATGACCTTTCTAACTATAGCCCAATTTCTACCCTACTTACCTACCGGAAAGGTTTTGAAAAATTAAGTCTCACGCGTCTTGCATCCTTCATTGAAAATAACATTTTAAATCCTGCTCAATTTAGTTTCAGAAAAAAATATATACGAAGCCTGCCCTGCGTAGTCAAAAAGAGTATATTTTAGATAATTTTGAAGAAAAGAAACGAGACCTAGGTAGATTTTTAAGCTTTCTAGAGCATTTGACAGCATTAATTATAAGACGTTACCCAGTAAACTAACCCGCTATGGAATACGTGGTGCTGCCCACTTTTTTAATATCGTCGTGCATAAGCAGTAGAACACATTTTGTCGGAATGAACGATGCTTCTCCCGTAGTCAAGACTGTCACCTCGGGAGTTCGACAAGAGAGCCTTTTAGGGCCCCCTTCTTTTTCTTCTTTCCATTGGTGATATTGTTAGCTCAGATGCGTCTGCAAAATGGATTATAAATAAAACTAAAGCCGCGCTCTTCCGCCCCAGAAACAAAGCATTCGAGCTTCCCCCTCTGGTCTTCGGCGACACTCGGATGGAAGTTGTCAAATCTATAAAACCTTAAGCGTTCACTTTTCAGAGCACAATACGGGGGATGCTCATGAAGAATATTTATTCAGCAGGCTGTCACGAACAATTCATTCTATACGCCGTCATTGCTCAGTAGTTCCAGTTTCAGTCAATGTTCTGCTTAACAATGAACTTTTTTCTCTATTTTAAATTATAGTTCATTAGTGTGGGCTTGCAACTGGAGAAAACATCACAAAATTATTAATACGCCAAAAAAGATCCATCAGACTAATTACCAAAGCTTCTTACCTCGCGCACATAGGGCCATTATTTAGTGAGTTCAAAATCGTTAACATAACATTCTTGTTAACTATAGAGTCTCCCTACTATATAAGCAAAGTATTATCAAAAAGGACAACTCACTAACACTACTATCTACGATTCAAGTAAACGTAAGAACTTACTGAACCGGTAACCCCGAACGTTGCCAAGTTACTGGCTGCCGTACCTGCTATGGCAAGTAAATGCTTCATTTCAGGCTTCTTACCTTAATGAACCATTTCTCATCCAATAATGGTAAAGATTTTTTACTTGTTTCCTTCAAAGCAATCCGCGAAATGTTCCTATGAGCATATGTTTTCAACGTTGATTTCGCGCCGGTTTTATACTTTCCCACTATTACAATAATAAACTACTAAATACACAATTCGACAAGGACAAGTGAACTGTCCCAGACCTACTGACGCTGTTTTATACGCTGCAGTGTCAATGAATGTTTTTTTTTCATTCGTGTGCTTCTTTGTATGAATGCCATGGGTTTTGCCTGAACCACTCGTGGCGCTTTTTTCAGCTTTGATTTAAATTTCTCTCATTAATTAACTATTTATGCTTGCTTTCTGTTCAATGACTTGACTGGTGCGTCCAAATGTCGTTAATTATGGGGGAAGCCGCCCCCTCAAGCTGGTCTTCGAAGCAGCCTGAAGGGGCGTTTATTTTAATTGTCCTTGTACCTAGGGAAAATATACTACTGCTGCCTATTATTATTATTATTATTATATTATTATTATTATTATTATTATTATTATTAATATTATTATTATTATTATTATTATTATTATTATTATTATTATTATTATTATTATTATTATTATTATTATTATTATTGTTATTATCTGGTCGTTATGGCTGGAGGTAGGCACAAAATTATGTACCACCTTCGGTTTGTACCTCTTATTAGGGCTAACTACGATAACTAACACTACCTCGGTAATACTATTCAATTACTCTATGTTGCAAGCTCTATCTCGGATGATGAGGAATCCCACACCTAGTTTTCGTCTACCCGCTAATTCACGAAAGCGTAGTACGTGCCCCTCGCCCTTTAGCACTGTATTTATTTATTTATTTCAGAATACTACAGGCCACTGATTGGTCCCCCGAACCTCACTATGCGCTATGACATCTCATTTAATACGTTCTAGTGCCTCGAGCAGCACTGCTAGATAGACTCACTAGTACGGTGCTAGCGTTAAGCATTGTCAGGTTCAGTTTTCAAAGGAGGTAAACCGGAGCCAGATATTCTTAGCACCCTCCGCGGCGTCACATTGCTCATTGCCAGAGTGCCAGAGTTTGCACTCGACCCCATTCGATCTTCTCGATAAAATTTGTGGCTGTTTATTGAACCTGCTGAAGTAATTACTCTGAATAACTAGCGAAAAAAGTTTCCTGATGATGTGACAGCCCTTCGAATTTCTCAGTGGAGAGCAAAAGTTGGTGTCAGAAAAGAAATATTACAAAAAATCAATTATCTCACTTTTGGGCTTGAAAAGTATTCAAAGATACTGGATATTCATTGTGGTTTTTATTCGTACAGTAAAAAAATTTTTATCGCAAAATGTTTGTGTCGTTTTATTCCATTACATTCCCCCAAAACATCGTTTCTTGCAATAGTCTTTATACCCTTTTCGGACATTGGCAAGCAACTTCACATGTTTCGTCGCTTCTCTATAATGCGTAACATCTCATTAATTGGTTGAAATTATGACATAACAAAGTTCCTTTCAAGAAAAAAAATGTCGAGCTTGAAGGAAAGTGTGCTGTGCAGCGTTTTCGGGCATGACTTTCTTATAGAGGCGTTCCTAGTAAAAGTATAAATTATAGCTCAATCGATAGCTAGTTGCATTGAAATTTTTCTCCGCAATTTTTATCGGAGTCTTCCTTTTTTTAAAGGGGAAAACGACCTTGAATTTCAGCGCTTCACTTCGAGCCATGGTTGCCCCGTTACGCCACAGCACTGCTCGGCATGCTTTTGCGGTTCCCGAGAGTCGTACGCCGCCTGGCAAGCGCGCTTCAGCACGCAGTAAAAAGAGATAAGAGTGCTCCAGGGGCTCTGTGTCGTCAGCGGACGCCTGTGTGTTGGCCTGCTGAAAACTCAAAACCGGTCCACGGTGCCATGACTAGTGTCGCGACGGCTTAGCCGCAGTGGCTGAGTACGCATGACGTAGGGAAACTAAATTTTGTCTTCACCGCTGCTACATGGGCCGAACCCTAGGTAGCTTTAGTAGTCTGTGCGCTAAGACATCAGCTACTTCTTGTCTTCGGCAGGGGTTATGGAGACGACTCAAGAACGAATGCAAGCAACTGAATCTGCGGCCCTTGAATATCGCCAGGAGGTGAGCCACTTATTTCGGTTACCCTCCAGGTGTAAGCGTACTTTAGACTGTACTACATTAAACGGCAATTGTATGAGGCTATGCTCCTCGCGACGCCATGTACGATGGTGCCCGTGTGCTGCTGGCACACGCCACGAAGCGAAGAGCCTTGGCTACAAAACAGCGCGTTTTCACTGTAGCATTCGTTGCTGCTGCTGCAACGTTCATGCGTCTCGCGTTATGAAGAATGTATGACCCCACTAGTACCTCATGAGGGTTGATAAAATCAATGATGAAAATCTCTCTTTGATAATATTGTCACGATGTGGTGACTGCTGTCCGGAGAGCAGAGAGGCTGCGAAAATGGTGTCTAAACAAAACTACATTTGGGCTGACTTGCGCCCATAATGGACTGAATCACTCGGTGGCGGCGTAGCAAAGAGCGCGCTCGGCGTTCGTGGCAGTGGCGCTAACTATATTTTAACTATAACAAGCGCAGTGGCGCTAACTATATTTAAGGCGCTGATGCTATTAATAACTAATACTCGATAGGTCTAGGTCAATGTAGCTTTTCTCTTTCTATTAGCCGCCACGCTGGTCGAGTGGTTAGGGTGGTCAGTTGCTGATTGTACAGAAGCGGGTTCTATCGGGGCCGCGGCGACCACTACTACGGCCGTGTTCTGCAGTGCAGTTGAAGTACTGTGGCGCGGGGTGCAGCGATGAAGTTCAATTTTTTTCTTACTTAAAACAAAAAAACTCCCGATAAAAAAGCGCGTGAAAAATTTCATTGCAGCTTGCTAATATTTGAGCTACAATTTATATTTTTACTAGAAACGGCTCTAAGAAGTTTACGCCTTGAAACGTTGCACAGCACATTTTTTAAGTTAGACATCTTTTTTCTGAAAGATACTTGTGTATCATACTTTAAACCATTTAATGAAATAGTAAGTGTTATAGAGAAGCGGCGAAACTTGTGATGGTGGCTCGCCAATGTAGCGAAAAAGTAATAAAAAATATTGTCACGACTGAAGTCACAGGGAAGGTACACGTTGCCGAGGACCAGAGAATAAGGTCGGCTTGCCGTTCCGATCGCAGAGCCAGAGACAAGCCCCAGCGCGCCGCTCGTGCCCACAACAACCGCTTCGTCGTCGTCGGCACCAAACAAGGCTGTCGCGCGGCGCTAGGCACGTGGCATTATTCCCCCCCGTGAAAGAAAACATCGTCCCGATGACAAGGTGAGAGGAAGAAAAAAAAATGAGGTGAACTGTACAATAACGCAAGGTTTCACTTGCAGGAAGCGCTCAGTAGCGCGAAAAGTATGGCTTTAAGCGCACCACATGCTCAATTTCAGGCCGCTGGCGTCGAACACTGACGGTCACAGTTCCATCTGGAATCACTTCGTAATTAACGTTGTTTAAGCGGCGCAGGATTTATAGGGTCCGAAATAGCGGCGGAGTAGTTTCTCGCTCAAGCCTTTGTGGCGCACGGGGGTCCACACCCACACTTGGTCCCCTGGTTCGTAGTGGACTTCCCTGTGCCGGAGGTTATAGTGGCGAGCGTCGCTGGCATGCTGCTCTTTGATGTGCAGGCGGGCCAGCTGACGGGCTTGCTCGGCCTGTTCTGCGAAATGGGCGGCATCGGGTTCGACCGCTTCTTCCCCGCACGGGAGCATCGCGTCCAACATCGTGCGGGCCTCTCTGCCATATACGAGACGGAACGGCGTAAACTTCGTGGTTTCCTGCGGCGCCGTATTGTAGGCGAAGGTGACATACGGCAGGATCTCGTCCCACATTTTATGTTCGACGTCGATGTACATTGAGATCATGTCCGCCAAAGTTTTGTTTAGCCGTTCCGTTAATCCATTTGTCTGAGGGTGATACGCTGTTGTTGTGCGATGCTCGGCATGGCTGAGAGTTAATGTGTCCCGCAGTAGCCGAGCTGTAAACGCCTTTCCGCGGTCAGTAATGATGGTCGACGGTGCACCGTGTCTGAGCACAATGTCGTTCATAAAGAATCGAGCAACTTCGCCGGCAGTACCTCGGGCAAGGGCCTTCGTTTCGGCGTAGCGTGTTAAGTAGTCTGTGGCGACTACGATCCACTTGTGTCCGTTCGAGGATAAAGGAAATGGGCCTAAAAGGTCCATGCCCACTTGCTCGAAGGGTGTGAGGGGTGGTTCAATAGATTGTAACATACTGGATGGCTTGAGCGTGGGTTTTTTTCGCCGCTGGCATTGTCGACAAGTCTGTACGTAACGTCTAACGCTCGGAGAAAGATGTGGCCAGTAATAGTTCTGCCGGACTCGGTTTAGGGTGCGTGTAAAGCCAAGATGCCCTGAAGTTGGTTCGTCGTGGCAGGCCAGGAGGATTTCGTGCCTTAGATCAGCCGGTATGACTAGCAGGTATGTTTTCGCACTCGACGTAGAATTCTTATAAAGCACCCCATTGCGGAGGCAATACGACGACAACCCCCGAGCAAGATACCGGGGGATTGTAGGATGCCCACCTTCAAGATGGTCAATAATCAGTCGCAGCTCGTCGTCGGCACGCTGTTTGGAGGCGAGATCGGACGTAGTGACTGCTCCGAGGAAGCTATCGTCGTCGGTGGCATCTGACGAAGGAGGGCCGACGGGCGCGCGGGACAGGCTATCAGCATCGGTGTGCTTCCGGCCAGACTTATAAATAACATCGAAATCGAACTCCTGCAGGCGCAATGCCCAACGTGCTAAGCGGCCACAAGGATCCTTTAAGTTTTTCAGCTAACACAAGGAGTGATGGTCAGTGATGACACGAAACGGCCGGCCATAAAGGTACGGGCGGAACTTTGCAGAGGCCCATACTACCGCCAAACATTTTTTTTCGGTGGTGGAATAGTCACACTCAGCACGGGAAAGTGCACGGCTGGCGTAGGCAATTACTTTCTCGACCCCGTCTTGGTGCTGAACTAGAACGGCACCAAGGCCGACGTTGCTCGCATCCGTGTGTAACTCTGTGTCGGCATCATCGTCGAAATGTGCCAGGATCGGGGGTGACTGGAGCCGGCATCGTAACTCGTCGAAAGCCATCTGCTGCTCGGCGCCCCAGGAAAATGATGCGTCATCTCGAGTTAGGAGAGTCAGAGGGCTGGCCATCTGTGCAAAGTGTTTGATAAAGCGACGATAATAGGAGCACAGCCCCAAAAACCGTCGGACTGCTTTTTTGTGGGCGGGGACGGGAAAGGCAGCAACGGCAGCAAGTTTCTCAGGGTCAGCTCGGATGCCATCAGCACTCACGATGTGCCCAAGAAACTTCAATTCGGTGAACCCGAAGTGGCACTTTTGAGGCTTGAGAGAAAGGTTGGCAGACCGGACAGCTTCGAGAACAGTTCTCAGGCGGCGCAGGTGTTCTGTGAACGTCGGTGAAAAAATTATCACGTCGTCGAGATAAACAAGGCATGTCTGCCACTTAAGACCTGTGAGCACAGTGTCCATCATCCGCTGGAAGGTGGCAGGAGCACAGCAGAGCCCGAATGGGAGGACGCGGAATTCATAGAGCCCATCTGGTGTTACGAAGGCAGTTTTTTCGCGGTCCCTCTCATCAACTTCAATTTGCCAATAACCACTCCTGAGGTCAATGGAGGAGAAGTACTTGGCTCGGCGAAGTCGGTCGAGAGAGTCGTCAATCCGTGGCAGCGGATAGACGTCCTTCTTTGTCATACTGTTAAGTTTCCGATAGTCAACGCAGAAACGAAGTGTTCCGTCTTTCTTTTTAACGAGGACTACAGGCGACGACCATGGGCTGCTTGAAGGTTGAATGACGCCATCGGCGAGCATCTCCTTGACTTGCTGTTGGATAGCGTCTCTCTCCCGAGGAGACACACGATAGGGCTGCTGATGGATGGGTCGAGTGCCTTCATGCGTGATAATCCGGTGTTTAATGACGGACGTTTGCTGCACTTTAGATGAAGACGTGAAGCACACACGAAACTCCAGCAATAGATCTTGGAGTTGCCTCTTTTCAACGGAGGAAAGGGTAGAATTGATGTCGACAGCGTGTACGGCATCATCCGGTTCAGTGCTAGGCGTAGCTTCCTCTGAAGCAAAACATTCGGCGACTTCGTGCAGATGGTCGACGTAAGCGATGACAGTGCCACGGAACAGATGTCGATGTTCATTGGAGAAATTGGTGACAAGCACCTCCGTCTCTCTTCCATGAAGGAAACAAAGACCTCTTGCCACAGAAACTCCCAAGGCGAGTGAGAGGGAGACATTAGGCTCAACAACCCGGAGGCCGTGATGTGGCTCCTCACAAGTAACTCTGGCGAGGATGCTGGCACGTGGTGGCACTTTGAGGCTATCATCGGTGACTCGCAGCGCGGAGTGGGACCCGCTTTACTCATGCCTTTCAGTGGCCAGTTTGGCGGAAAACGTCACCAAGCGGTTCGGTAGATCTATAGTGGCACCGTGCTCACGAAGGAAGTCGATGCCAAGAATAACATCACGAGAGCATTCGCGTAGAACAAGAAAAGTCGCAACAATGTGCAGCCTCGCACCGTAACCCGGGCTGTACACATACCCAGTGGTGCAACCACATGTCCGCCTGCCGTCCGTATGTCTGGTCCGTTCCATGGCGTCACCACCTTTTTCAGTGTCCTTGTAAGCCGCCCGCTAAGAATAGAATAATCGGCTCCCGTATCAACTAAAGCGCTGACCTCCTTCGTGTCGACGATAATAGGGATGTCCAGGGAGACCCGGCCAAGACCAGGGACTGTCGACGTCGGTTCGGAGTGAAGTGAGCGGTGTGGCGGCGGAAGCTGGACGGCGGTTGGGTGGTCGGCGTCGGGACAATTTAAGCGACACGGCGGTGATAATTGGTCGGCGATGCGGACGACGTCGGGGCGATCTGATCTGTGCGGCGAAAACTGGACAGGAATTCGGCGTTCGACGTCGGGGCGAATCGAGCGGTGCGGCGGTGGAAGCTTTACGGCGAATCGGTGTGCGGCGGCCTCGCCCCCAAAGGTCGCCGGAGCTAGTTTTCCCGATGAGGGCTCGAGGAACCATGGCGTCCAGCGGTAAACCGTGGCCCAGAAGGCGAAGAGCGACGAGGCGAAGGCGAGCGCGACTCGCGACGAGGAGAATGTGGCAGACTACGCTGGCGGGTGACGTACTCGGCGATGTCCTGAGGCCGCTGACCAGGCCGCGGACGAGGGCTGTCGGGGGAAAATCCTCTAAGGCCCATCTGACGATAAGGGCACTGCCGGTAGAGGTGACCTGCTTCGCCACAGTGGTAGCAGAGAGGGCGGTTATCTGGAGCGCGCCAGAGATGAGTCTTCCGGGGCGCCTGGCGCCGATCTGCCCAAAGGGGCAGCGGTTCCGCAGCGTGCACAGCGACCTGAGGTTGCGTGTAAGGCGAAGAGGTAGGTAGCAGGGCTGGGCGGCGTGTGACATCAGCATAAGCCATCCGCTGGGCGGGGCCCGGGGGTGGTGGTGGAACGACAGGACGAAGGGGTGGAAGGGACAGTCATGGTACAGGCGGGCGGTGTCGTTGCCACAGCTAGGGTCTCTTCGTCAAGAGCGAAGGCCTCGGGGGGCAAGCCTCGGAGCCGTCGGCTGGTACGATGAACAGGAGTGGTCACGAGAGGCGGCCGCGTAGGATCGTCCGCAGGAGAAGGGATCATCGATGGCACCTCCACCAGTGTCACGACTGAAGTCACAGGGAAGGTACACGTTGCCGAGGACCAGAGAATAAGGTCGGCTTGCCGTTCCGATCGCAGAGCCACAGAGTTGTTGTTGTTGTTAGCCTATCAAAAAATGGCACATACCCACACTGGGGGATCGGCCAAGAATCGGGTGGCTATTCAACTGAACTCAGTTAACAAAAAGGAAAAGCACGTGGGAGCATAACACCGGTGAATGTTTCGTCATGAACAGAAAAGGGATGAGTGTTTTGATTTTAAAATTTTAGGAATAATAATAAAGAGAGTGATTAAATATTAATGATTTAGTCAAAATGTAATAATTGATAGAAAAAAAAGGTTGAAACACTTAGCAAGGCAGTCGGTTAGATTCAAAGAGACAAGCCCCAGCGCGCCGCTCGTGCCCACAACAACCGCTTCGTCGTCGTCGGCACCAAACAAGGCTGTCGCGCGGCGCTAGGCACGTGGCAATATCAAAATCGATGTTTTCGGGAAAGATGACATTAAGCAACACAATAACTTTTCGCTAGAAACAATAACTTTTCGCCATGCAGCGATGGCGTAGAGGTAGAACATCCGCCTCGCGTGCAAGAGGACCGGGGTTCAAATCCTGGTGCCGCGCAATTCTCCACCGGGTTTAAAAAAAAAAAATCCGCGTGTCGATGGAATTGCATAACCAGGCCTGGAGTGCGGCCTTATCTCGGTGACCAGAACCGACAACGCACTCTCTCACCAGAGCAGGATTTGGCCACCCTGGTGTAGTACTTGGCCACAACCTTCTATGATCAAACCAATTAACCCTCGGCCCTCAGTCCCCAGCGGCTGCAGAGAAACTGACCACGGCGGCGGTCAGACCTGTGACGCAGCGGAGGGTGCTAAGAATCTCTGGCTCCGGACAGGCCGCCATTGGAATCTGAACCTGGCAACCTTGAACGCTAGAACTTTAGCAAGTGAGGCTAGCCTAGCAGTGCTGTTCGAGGAACTAGCGGGAATTAAATGGGATGTCATAGGGCTTAGCGAAGTTAGGAGGACAGGTGAGGCGTATACAGCACTAAAGGACGGACACATACTGTGCTATCGCGGGTTAGAGGGTAGACGAGAACTAGGTGTGGGTTTCCTCATTAATAAGGATATAGCTGGCAACGTAGAGGAGTTCTACAGTATTAACGAGAGGGTAGCAGCTATAGTAATTAGGCTGAATAGGAGGTACAAGCTGAAAGTGGTGCAGGCCTACGCACCCACATCCAGCCATGATGACCAGACCGTTGAAAGCTTCTATGAGGACGTTGAATCAGCAATGAATAGAGTAAAATCGCAGTACACTGTACTGATGGGCGACTTCAATGCGAAGGTGGGCAAGAAGCAGGCTGACGACCACGCGGTAGGTGACTATGGGATAGGCTCTAGAAATAGCAGGGGAGAGTTATTAGTCGAATTCGCGGATAGAAATAATTTACGGATCATGAATACCTTCTTCCGCAAACGAGAAAACAGGAAGTGGACCTGGAAGAGCCCCAATGGTGAGATTAAAAATGAAATAGACTTCATACTATGCGCTAAACCTGGCATCATTCAGGATGTGGCCGTCCTCGGAAGGGTGCGTTGCAGCGACCATAGAATGGTAAGGTCTAGAATTAGCCTAGACTTGAAGAGGGAACGGAAGAAGCTAGCGAAGAAGAAGACCATTAACGAGTTAGCCGTAAGAGGGAAAGCACAGGAGTTTAGGATAGCGCTGCAAAACAGATACTCGGCTTTAACTGAGGAAGATGAACTTGATGTTCATTCAATGCACGATAACCTGACATCAATAATTACGGAGTGCGCAGTAGAAGTAGGCGGTAGGACAGTTCGAAAAGATACCGGGAAGCTATCTCAGATGACGAAAGATTTGATTAAGAAGCGCCAAAACATGAAGGCATCTAACACTACCGATAGAATAGAACTAACGGAGCGATCAAAGTTAATAAATAAGCGCAAGGTAGCCGACATAAGGAAGTTTAATATGGAGAGAATCGAGCAAGCTCTAAAGAACGGAGGTAGCCTAAAAACAGTGAAGAGGAAACTAGGCATAGGTAAAAACCAGATGTATGCATTAAGAGACAAGCTGGGCAATGTCATTAGCAATATGGATAAGATAGTTAAAGTAGCCGAAGAGTTCTACACAGACCTGTACAGTAGCCATTGTAATCAGAACGCTAATGAGAAAGACAGCAGTGCACAGCAATGCGTCATCCCGCCAGTAACGAAAGATGAAGTAAAGAAAGCCTTAAAAGCAATGAAAAGGGGAAAAGCAGCTGGGGAGGATCAGGTAACAGCAGATCTGTTGAAGGATGGAGGGGACATCGTGCTAGAAAAACTAGTCACCCTGTATACGCAATGCCTTATGACCTCGACTGTACCAGAAGCTTGGAAAAATGCAAACATTATCTTAATTCATAAGAAGGGAGACGCCAAGGACTTGAAAAATTACAGGCCGATCAGCTTACTATCCGTTGCCTACAAAGTATTTACTAAGGTAATCGCTAATAGAGTCAGGGCAACGTTAGACTTTAATCAACCAAATGATCAGGCAGGCTTTCGTAAAGGATATTCTACAATAGATCATATTCACACCATCAATCAGGTGATAGAGAAATGCGCAGAATATAACCAACCTCTATATATAGCTTTCATTGATTACGAGAAAGCATTCGACTCAGTGGAAACCTCAGCAGTCATACAGGCATTGCGTAATCAGGGGGTAGAAGAGCCTTATGTCAAAATACTGGAAGATATATATAGCAACTGCGCAGCTACTATAGTCCTCCATAAAGTCAGCAATAAAATTCCAATAAGGCAGGGCGTCAGGCAAGGAGACACGATCTCGCCAATGCTGTTCACCGCATGTTTGCAGGAGGTATTTCGAGGCCTGAATTGGGAACAGTTGGGAATAAGAATAAATGGAGAATACCTAAATAATCTGAGATTTGCTGATGACATTGCCTTGCTGAGTCACTCAGGAGGTGAACTGCAAATCATGATCAACGAGTTAGACAGGCAGAGCAGATCGATGGGTCTAAAAATTAACATGCAGAAAACCAAGGTAATGTTCAACAGCCTAGCAAGGGAACAACAGTTCACAATTGGCAGCGAGAGCCTAGAAATTGTGCCGGAATACGTCTACTTAGGGCAGGTAGTGACAGCTGATCCGGATCATGAGAGGGAGATAACTAGAAGGATAAGAATGGGGTGGAGCGCATATGGCAAATTCTCGCAGATCATGAGTGGCAGTTTACCAATTTCCCTCAAGAGGAAAGTGTACAACAGCATAATCTTACCGGTACTCACCTACGGGGCAGAAACGTGGAGGCTAACGAAAAGAGTTCAGCTTAAGTTAAGGACAACGCAGCCAGCCATGGAAAGAAAAATGATAGGTGTAACGTTAAGAGATCGGAAGCGGGCAGAGTGGGTGAGGGAACAAACACGGGTTAATGACATCCTAGTCGAAATCAAGAGAAAGAAATGGGCTTGGGCAGGGCATGTAATGCGAAGGCAAGATAACCGCTGGTCTTTAAGGGTAACGGAGTGGGTTCCAAGAGAAAGTAAGCGTAGCAGGGGGCGGCAGAAGGTTAGATGGGCGGATGAGATTAAGAAGTTTGCAGGCAAAGGGTGGATGCAGCTGGCAAAGGATAGGGTTAATTGGAGAGACATGGGAGAGGCCTTTGCCCTGCAGTGGCTGTAGTAGGGCTGATGATGATGATGATGATGATGAATTTTTTTAATGAGACCAAATTTTCCACTCTTTCGAGAAATTCGAAGGGTTGTCACATGAGCAGAAAATTGTTTTCGCCAAAGTTCTTAAGGGTAGTTTCTTTAGCCGGTTCAAAAAATAGTCACAAATTTTACCAACATGGTTGGAGGAAGTCGAGTGCAAACTCTGGTACGTTTGGCATGCAATGACCCATGTCTGCCGCTTATGTCAGTTGGTCCGCACCCGCTAGGGAATGAGGGGCCCACGGTTAATTAGTTTAATCGTGTAGGAGGTTGTCGCTAAGCGCCAAACTAGTGTGGCCAAATCCTGTTCTAGTGAGACAGTCCGTTGTCAGTTCTGGTCACCGAGATCAGGCCGCACATCAGGCCTGGTTGTGCAATTGCATTGACACGCGGCTTTATTCTTTTCAATCCAGTGGAGAATTGCGCGGCACAGAGATACCAACCACGGTCCTCTTGGGGCGGATGCTCTACCTCTACGTTATCGCTGCACTGCGATGGCGTACTGCCCCCCCCCCCTTTCAATGTTTACTAACAAATTTTTATCTCGTAGGCACACCTAAAGTGGTACGACACTCTCAAGGAAGAGTTAGGAAATTAAGACATCTGCAACCAATGACTCGTGACCTCATTGAAAAACATTTTGTTCGGCAGTTTGACTCCAATCGGGGCCTTGCAATGCGCGTTTGCATATCAGCGGAATCTAACATCGCGGATGTAATAGATTTGCGGGCCCTTTACCAAATTGAGGACACTAAGATGCCTCAATTGGACAAAGTCGTCTACGCGTTCAAAGGTATAGCGGACAATGCTTCAACATGGGGGTCAACAAAACCTGCGCAACAGTTGTCGTTACTATAAACGAATGTCGACGCCTTAACGACGCTAACAGCCGACCCATTAGTCACGAGTCTGCCGGCTCACTAATATGTCCGCGAAAATATACTCACCAAGCCGTCGTATTCTACTTCTGACGTGACGCGCATGATACCTCCCCCCCCCCCACCTCCCCACAACTCATGGCCATGTCTGTTGCTATCCTGCAGCTGCATTTTGTGGTGTCCGACCTGTTTCCGCTGTTCCTTTCATCGAACCTGTTGTCCACCAAATATTTACAATACTTGAGTCATCATCATCAGCCTGACTACGCCCACTGCAGGGCAAAGGCCTCTCCCATGTCTCTCCAAATAACCCCGTCCTTTGCCAGCGGCACCTTCCGTATGCCTGCAAGCTTCTTAATCTCATCCGTCCCAGTAACCAATCTTGCCTTCGTATAAATGCCCTGCCCAAGCCAATTTCTTCCTATTAATTTCGACTAGGATGACATTAGCCAGCGTTTGTTCCCTCATCCACTCTGCCCGCTTCCGGTCTCTTAACGTTACATCTGTCATTTTTGTTTCCATAGCAACTTGAGCTAAACCCTTTTCTTTAGCCTCCGCGTTTCTGCCCCGTAGGTAAGTACCGGTATGATACAGCTGTTGTACACTTTTCTCTTGAGGGATATTGCTAAACTGCCATTCATAATCTGAGAGAACCTGCCATATGCACTCCACCCCATTCTTACTCTCCTAGTTATTTCACTCTCATGAACCGAAGCTGTCAATACCTGTCTTAAGGAGATGTCAGCATTCCTTCCAATATGATGAGGCCTCCCCCTACAGAAAAAAGCTTTTTCTATCAGTCTTCTCCTACCATCTTAAATCTCCCCGTGTCAGCGTAACGCAAGCCATCAGGCAGCGGAACACTCCACGACGGCCCATTGCTTTCTACTGCTCCCGCGTTGTTAACACCGCCAGATGCAACCGCTGTCGATTGTTCCATAGATGAAAGGTCCTGTTTTTCCAGCTCTCGCGCTCATGCCTTCTACCCCTCAGGACCCTCCAAGCTCAAGCGACGACATTCAGATTCTTCTCCTCAGTTGCTCACCTCTGTCTGATCCGCCAGTCGAACTTCTCCAAATGCCCTCGCTTCTCATCTCCAGGCTCCTACGTACGCTGTCCGCAAAAGAATTTGGCGTTCTTGTGTCGGAGGTGATTTCTCATTACGAACCCTTCCAAAACCTTCCTGTTTGGTTCTCCCACAAAAAGTAATTCGCTTGCCGTCCGCATAGACTGTGTCCCCGTGACGGTGCTGATCAGATACAAAAGCGCACCTTTCTGTCGTTTATCCAGCCTCAGCCGAAGCCTGAGGAAAACTTTGACGTCTAATCCAAGAGTCGTTGTCCTATGCAGCGGACTTAGCGACGCCTCAGCTGTCAAACAGTGGCCATCTCTTGTGAAGATCTGTGACCCGCATACAAACGTGCGGTTGACCTTTCTAAAATACGACCGGCACTGCATTACCGTTCGCCTTGACGTCCGTTCTGAACAACCTTCTTCATGCACAGTTGCGCTTCCTACGTCTTGCACTTTCTCTGTATTGACGGGTTTTCCCGGCTTGCACTTGAAGCCGCAGAGTACGTCACCTTCTCGTCTGTTTGATCAGTACTGACGCTCACTACGACGTTACTACACAAGTTGAGGGGATCCCGTTCACACGGAGTGTTGCCCTCGTTCATACTTTCGTCGCTATGCCCGTGAACCAAGAGTACTTTCCTTTCCTTTTCCTGTGTACACTGCCAGCTTCGTCGAAACATAATTTTAGCGTCAATGTACTGAGTACGTGTTGCCCTTGTTCATACGTTAGTCACTTTGCCCGTGAACCATGAGTACCTTCCTTTCCTTTTCCTGCGTGCACAACCGGTTTCGTTTAACGATAATTTCAGCGTCAATATATGCACACACGTTGCATTTAATGACAAGCGTTGAGCTGAGCGGTAATTCGCATACGGCTGCAACATGTTATTCATGTGAATCAAGTGCTTATTCACCGTCTTGTTGTTTAGGAGGGCCAAATATTGTAGGGAGCACCGGCTGTGGTGGCTAAGTGTGTGCGGCGCTCGGCTGTTGATTCTAAGGTCACCGTATCTAACTCAGCCGAATCTTGACGGAATAAAAATGCAAAATATGCCGTGTGCCGTGTCATTTCAGACGACGCTAAAATAACCAGGCGGTCCCAGTATTTCCGGAAACCTTCACTCCTGCGTCCTTCAAAGCCCACGTGTCTGTTCAGAATCACAAAAAGCACGTAGAGTACAATACATATAAAATCGCTTTTCTCGAGATGTTTGATCGATTAATGTACCGGCACGACAGCGGGAAACCATGAACGTCGCACCGGCCGTGGTGGTGGTAGTGGTTGTTTATTAAAATAATAGTAAAAAGGAAGGAAAATATATTTGCTAGCCCCGGCATCTGCCATCGATACTGAAGCACCTGAGCTGGGGCAGCGGAAATAAAGGATAGCAGGCAGAATGGAGAAATGAAATGAAAGAGGTGAGGGGACAGGAAGAGATGATGGGGGGAGAAGTAATATGTACAAACTATTTACACAATAAGAAATGTGTCCAGGTTGTGCGCGTGATTAGTTCATTTTAGAGGAATGAAATCACACACGCGCACAGCACTGTGTTAGCTACAACTGGAGTGGGGCGTCCAGTTATTAATCGGCGGCGCCAAGACGGTTTCCGTGAAAACTATCCGCAATACGGCGGCAGGTTTATCTGCCGTGCCATGGATGAAGAAAAAACTAATTTTTCCTTCCTCTATGACTTTAGGCGGCTTGTCACGTGCCGCGGAGCAGGGAGACCAATGACGGCGCCTCACATAGTCACGTGGGAAGCGGCAGTGCCGCCACCTGTTGGCCCTTACCAAAGTTACAGTCCAGCGGCGGTGGTGAAGCGGCGAGAGCTTCTCCAGAAGCAGTTAGTCGACCGGTTTAGTAGGAGAGAGCTTTGCGCGGTGGTGCTTTCTCGCGTAGAACTCCCGCCAATTTGGCCGTTCTTTCGCGGCGCGTGCAGTGCCGCCAGCGACGTTCCGTGCGTTTTTCCGCTGATGTGCACGTACCTTTACACTCCTTGCTGATCTATGTTACTCCCTATAGGAAACAAGAAAAATTTTAACATATTTGTTTCGTACGACCATCAGTTTGTTAGGCGCAAGTTGTCTTCGAAAGCACACATATAGGAAGCTGTGTGGCAAAAACGTCTGAGTGTTCTTTTTGTGTGTGGTGGAACCTCCCTGGTATTGAAAGCTGGGATAAATTCTGTGGTGGCGTAGCGCCCGTGATTGGGCCACTGCAGACTGGCAATGTTTATAGCTATCTGCACGCACAGCTGATCATTACAGTAGGCATCAAAGTACCTAGTGCACGGAGATAAACGCTGGCATCAACACTTTGCAACCACCTCGACTGCTTGGTTTTATGTGGCATCAAAAGAAAAGCAGGGATAGGAGGGGATGGGCAGAGTTTTAAGCAAGCCACGAAGCGTGGTCTTGGATAATGAACAGGTCTACTTTTATCCATCAGTCTACAAACTGTCCATCATCCGCTGCGAGCTGCATACACTAGAAATCAAATGTACCTCATATCTGTGTAACAAATACGATGATACCGCATTGTGCAGGAACAGGTTTGTACACTTTTCATGTGCTTTTCTTAACAACTAGGACCGCAGGGGTGGCCTAGTGGTTTGAGCATCCTCATCGTATGCGGGAGGTGCGGGGTTGGATCCCCAGTGCCACCGGTGATACACTGGGTACAAGAATGGCGCACGGCTTCTTTAGGGTGAAGTGCTTGGGAAATGGGTCTCCGGCCCCACTTTGTTCAATGGAACCTACCTTGTGCCAGGCGCTCTTTGGCCAAAGCAGTCCTTGCGCCATAAAAATTCATCATCATCATCATCTTAACAAATGGGTGTTTGTTGTGAGTGTCGTAAGTAGACGCGAGAAAACGATTTTTCTTCAAAACCACAACTTTATTCCCTCCTTATTACGGGTATCGTCGCTTTGCGGGTTGGTATCGGCTGTGTTCGCTTGCGGGGGACCATATGCAAGGAAGCGGACTTGGAGGCATTCCTGGGGCTGGCTGTACGCACAAACAGTCAGGACCGCAATGAATGCCAGCTCTTGCGAAAGGATGGCACTAAATGTTGGAAATAAATAGGAATTATGAGCTTGCGCTGGAAACTAGGAACAGGATGAGCAGGGAGTTAAGTGTGAAAGTTTTTGTCTAATTTTTGTAAGTGTAGATCATACCCTGCAATTCCGGACAAAAACGTTTGTTTTGAACGGGAAATAGTTTAATACGAAAATTTTTCATATATATATATATATATTATATATATATATATATATATATATATATATATATATATATATATATGATTTCACTGCTAAATCATCATACCCGCAGATGTTCCTTCGGCAGGCTTCATTTTGTTTACAGTTAACTTTTCTGCGGTCGTCAAAAACGTTCCCCATTGTATTTCTGAGAACGTTAAAGGCTCGAAGCGGGCGATGGAAAAATTTTAAAGGAAAGATTTTGCTATGCATTGGAGGAATGGACAGTAGATTTCAATATTCCTTTAACAGCACCTAAAATGTTTGGCTTTATAACAAATATTGTCAAAGAATGCTGGAAATGCTACAAAACGTTACTCTCAACTATGAACGTTGTATCGCGTCTGCTATTAGTCCGCAGTAAAGATGGCAGTACGATGAAAGCCAGGGGTGCCAAGAAAACGGGTACGATTTTTTTCTTTTGTTTTCCTCTCTCGTGACACCGTCATAGGAGTTCTCTTTGTATATTGTGGCCGCCTTCAAGTTTACTGCTTTGCTTGTGTTCCTCTGTTTTAAGAGTACACGCATTATATCGCCTTGCTCCTGCAAAAACGTTTATCCATGAACCTTCCGACTTAAATTCTCTGAAGCAGGCTCCAAGCTAATACCCCTTTTTGCCGAGAGATGATAATTGGGTTCCGGCTTACATTGCACGGCAAATCCGCATTTTTCACGAAATGTGGCGCCATCTAGGGAGTGGCGAAAACTCTTCTACTGGTTGAAAACAAACGCACGTGTGAGACGTAGGCGCTATCCTGTTCCACGAGGAGCCAACTGCACCGGCGAAATGGCAGGTATGAGCTTGACAGCTGCCGCCATCTATCGCACGCGCCTGTCAATAACATGAACTGCGCATGCGCAGTAGGAACTAGCTGTTTAGTTTGCAACCACTCGAGCTAGAGGAGAAGAGGCCCTCATGCACAATCGGCTGTGGAAAAGGCTGATTAAAGGCATCTCCTGAGTGACCCAAAAAAATACCCCCCCCCCCCCCCCATGCTCTTAAGAGAGTATAGGTGCGCATATCTTAAGTGCTGCGAATGGGGAGAATGGTCTTCTGCGACGGTGTTAGCCTAGTTGTTTGGGCATCAG
The DNA here is from genome assembly GCA_030143305.2 of Amblyomma americanum. Classification (NCBI taxonomy): domain Eukaryota; kingdom Metazoa; phylum Arthropoda; class Arachnida; order Ixodida; family Ixodidae; genus Amblyomma; species Amblyomma americanum. The sequence continues at coordinate 43,366 of JARKHS020007812.1, read as the reverse complement.
CCTCATATGCGGGAGGTGTGGGGTTTTACACTGTAACGTTAGTAACGGTTTACAATGAACACAAGATTTCGCGTGGCCAGGTCATTGACCCGCCTTGTGTACAGAATAATACGTTGTGCCATGACAGTATTTTGTCAAAGCAACCCTTGCGCCTATATAGTTCATCATCATCAGGAGGCTGGTCCACATCGACTTCTTGCCACGTTGACGCGGGAACCAGCACCCTGCTTGTACTGCTCCAAAGCTTCCAGCGTCCACGTTCGCCAGATGGGAGAGCTGAGGAGCTCTCCTGCACTCGCCTGGATTTCATCTTCCTGCTGATCTTTTCTGGCTGCGCAGAGGCATATTTCTTATTTTACGGCCGATCTCGGCGTCGCACGCATACACACCCCTTCGCCTCCGATTGCACGAAGACAGGAGAACGCGAGGTAGGCCCGTATAGAACTGTAAAATTACCGAATTGAATACGCAGTGACTTACAACCTTAAGTGTGTGTGTATCATAGAATCATGTTAAGGTTTTGTACTTTATAGAAGGGGGCAATCGAACAATTGAAATTCTACAGGCTTAGCAGCTCATTCTGATTTTATTACGTGGCATACAATAAACGCACATCTATGATAACCGAAGGTACACATTAGGGTAAAGTCTAATAAGGATTCTCAGAAGGAGTACTCGACATTCTCGCCATCAGTGAGGCTGAGTGTTCGGCTGGAGCTTTGATAGCCACCTAAGAGTCTTCGAACGGTGTTGGAAGCAATCAAGGCGTCCGGGCTAACCTGAGCGCAATATAGCCCCCCTTTGTCTATGAGGAGCTTCTGTTTCTAAGCCACCTCGTAAGCAATGATGGGGTATGCCCAGACTCGAACAAAACCGCTACTATTGCACTGTTTCTGCCGCCCACAGACAAGAAATTTGTGACACATTCCTCTGACTGTGCGCATATTAGCGACGCTTTTTCAAGACTTTTTTGCGCACTGCCGAACCTCCGACCCAAATGAGTGATGTACATGCTTAATTTAAATGGGAAGCATGCCCTCTCCAATCCTCGGGCACTGTTATTGAAAATCTGAGAATGAAGTTCATACCGACGCAAACAGCGTTGACCTGGGCGCCTTCGTCGTTCAGAAAAGCGACGGACTAAAGAAATCGCGCACGATAGCCATTACCTGTCGAAGGCCGAGGCTAACTATTCAACGACCGAAAGGAGTGGTTCGCTATCGTACGCGCTACATCGAAATTGCGCCCCTACCTGTACGGACGTCCATACAAGGTGGTCAGTGATTACCACGCACTGTGCTGGCTTGCCAATTTGAAGGACCCCTCCGGCTGCCTCGCTAGGCGAAGCCTGCGCCTTCAGGACTGCTTATCTCGAGCCCAGGTTAAGCCAGGCGAAAGGAACGAGGACGCCCGTTTAGGACCGATAAGCACCTGTGACTGCGCGAAACACCAATGCTAGAACGCCGGCCTACAGTGAATCGTTCAATATCTGGAAGGCAAGGTGTCTTCAGCAGTAGCACCATTCACGCGTGGCTTGTCCTCTGTCTGTCCGCAAAATGGCATCATCGTGAAGAACGTCGCTCCCAACAAGAACGCGTACATGCTCGTCGTTTCGAACAGCCTGCGAGAGCAATTTCAGAAGGCTTGGAATGACAAGCCAAAAGCTCGGTACCTCGGGTTTACCCACACCCTACGCCGCATTCGAGACAAATGCTACTCGTCACGACTGTCTGGAAACGTCTCACTGTTCGTCAAAACATGCTGTGAGTGTCAACAACGGAAGACACCTTTTGGATAATCAAAACCGGTAATACCATCGAACAGGCCCTTTCGGAATTTGGAATCGTATCTCTTTGGCTGTTCGCAACGTCAGCATCGGTCAACAAGGGGATCATTGTGGCGACCTACTTCGATCCGCTACGCCGAAGCAACAGCCGAGTAATACTGAGGCGGAAATCACACAATTTTGCGTCGAACAGATCCTTTGTTCTTGTCGCCTGCCGTCAGGTTGCAGAAGCCCGACGACTTTCCCGATTACGGATCAAAGACCATCAGCGGACCGACGCCAGACGCTACAACCGACGAAGACGCAACGCGGAATACAAGCCAGGAGACTGAGCGTGAGTTTGGACGCTTATTCGGCGCCGGGAATTGAGTGAAAACTTTTGCGTCCTTATTTCGCTCCGTGCAAGGTTCTTCGTCGACTAGATGAACTAGACTAATGAAGTCGTCCTTGATGGAATGACTGGATCCCGGCGACGACGCGCGCGATAAGTTGTCCATGTCGTTTATGTGCGTTATAGGATACTGTGTTTGGCACTGTGAGTGTTAATTTTGTACTGTACGATATAATTTTTTTTCCGCCCACCTTTCTTGCGGTGAAACATCGTGTCGATGCCTTTCTAAGACAGGAGTAATGCAGTGAACCATTGTACTCTTTCTCTGTTCGGTCTGAAAGCCGCATGAACGCGGCTTTTATGACTTTCGTTGTGACGCAAGACGCGACCACACTTATATCTCGATTGATTGCGGCCACAGCGCTACTGCTTCAGCTTGGTTACAGATTGTTGTCGCTTTATTTGTTGCGTTGTCGTTACACTGAGCGCAGCCGAGTGCGGCGGGGATGCTGTTTGACTACCGCCGAGCATACTGGTTGCTTCAAATTGTTAGGAACTCTTCAGGCATTCAATTTTTTATGGCCACTTGGCAGCCCAAAAAAGTTTCTTCTCGAAGCTCTTATCGCTGTCTTCCCCACTCTCTGACTTCCCTGACCACTACGTGACAATATGCCAATAACTGAATCCTTATTATTGGAAAAACCAGTTTTCGGTGACATTTTTTGTTCTATAAGGTTTCTTTCTCCGTGCTGAAATCAACACGCGTTAGGAATGTCCACTCTTTTTGCCAAACTATGGAGGGTTTCGTGCTGCCTTCAGTTTTTATTCTTTTTTTCAGCATTCTTATTTTCTTAAATATTTATTTCTTTCTTCTTCCTCGCAGCATTTCTGCTATGGCTTTACAGCCAACACGCTTGCCCAGCTTAAAACCGCTGCTGGTGAATTCCTTATCTAGGCTGTGTCTTGTACTTTTGTTGCAACCTTAATAAGGCTTTCAAGCATACTGCTTGATATAACGTGGCAGGGTGTTAAACTGGCCTTGTTACGACCATTGCACATACATCCACGAGATTATTGCCGTGATTACCTCGCGGGAAAAAAATGGCTCTATTTTTACATAAATGGGCTAAGCATCTATTTTTCGACTAAATGGACCCTTTCGCTCTAAAGACGTGTATTTCCATTGCGGCCCTCATCGAGACTTGGAGTCATACTATAGTTTGTGGGGTGATGTTTAGAAAAGAAAACACATTTCTGCGCTGCTACCCTAGGCAGTAAGCGCCGATTTCTTCCTCAGAAAGAAACAGTGCTTAGCTCACCCTCCCCCCCCCCCCCTTTTTTTTTAGAATCAGCAAAGCGGGAACTATGTCGAGGAAATTACGTTTCAAGACGCAATTGCAATCGTAGGGTAGATTGCTTGTTCAAGGCAACTACGCTTACAATGTATGTTTACCTTTGTTTACATAGCATGTAACAAAAAATGGTGGGGCTGAAATGTGTTTACCCATTTAGGACAATAAGGCTTGCGTGGTATCGTGGAAGGAAGGCGTATTCTGAAAATAGAAAGCTGCAGTAAGACCGCTGACAGCGAGATGGCTCGAAAGGGTGTAGAACTTTATCGTTGACGGCGAGGAAAATAATGGCACATTGAGAACGCATTTCCTAGTGACCAGCGCAGCATGTTACACCCTCTCACTCCCAATTAGGCGCGTCTATATTGACTGCAAAGACTCTTACCGCCTTGGTCTTCCTGGTAATCTGAAAAATTCACAAAATTAAGATAAGAATGCTGATAATTAGGCCGTCAGGATGCGGCAGGTGATTTGGTCATTTTTGGTTTCAGAAAAATTACGCTTTTATGAATGGTTGCTGAACGAAAGTAATAACTATTTGTACCTTATTACTTTTACAAAGCCGATATTTTTTTGGATGTAGGGGATCTTACAGTTTAAAAGTTCAGTTGGTGCTACAGGAATGCTTATTCGTCGGTCCCATCGAAATAAACCTGCATTGTTGAAATCATACTTGAAAAAGGACCGCCTCTTGCGGCATGCCAGAAGATAACTCGGATAGACACTAGACAAGACTTAGAAGTCGATATACGTGCATTGCAGTACATGAGCGCAATACAAAAATTGAAGGTGCCGATGAAAAAAAGTAAAACCAGAGACTAAAAAAGGGAAGAATATGCAAAATACTTAGCGTGCCGAGCTATTCTGGCCTGCATTCTAAAGCCTTGCTGCAATTTCAACGTCACACGTGGGGTAAATTAATCCGTAACCCCCACAACGGCTCTCCTGATAGCTGACCTGTTGCTTTTGGAGGTACACACTTTCAGCCCTGGAGCCGCTGCGGTGGCTCAGTGGTTATGACGCTTGGCTGCTGACAGAAAAGTCGCGGGTTCGATCACGGCCGCAGTGGTCGGATTTCGATGCAGGCAAAATTCTAGATGCCCGTGTGCTGTGCGATGTCAGTGCACGTTAAGAACCCCAAGTGGTCGAAATTTCCCGAGCCCTTAACTACGGCGTCTGTCACAGCCTGAGCCGCTTTGGGAGGTTAAACCCCCATAAACCATGAACCAAACTATCAGCACTGGAGCTGTCATTGCAGGACAAGCAAGCAATACTTTATTGCGATATAGAATTATAGGTCCCGTTCTCGAACAAAGCCCGCGTCTGTGTTGTTCGTATCACGAAAAAGGTCCATAGGCCGAGAGGCTGTTGACGTTATCTATTCACCAAAAAAAGAAACACTTTCGGCGAGAAGAAAAAAGTGGTCGAGGGGCACTGGAACCACACCATTTTGGTCGCGAGCTGGGCGCTCTGGAACTAAACTTTTGAGGACATTTATTAAATGCATGAGAAGAGTGCCGAAAGGGGTTGAAACCCGAACGTACTCTTGCCCTTAATAATGGGCAGAAAAAAAAGAAGCCCCCCCCCCCCCTCACACACACACACTTAAAAAAATGGCTGTAGTTTATCTCTGGTTAAACCTAGAGTGACACTGTAACTACAGACGGCCGAGTAGAACTTGCTCAGTTGAATTTCAAAGTTTATCGCCGCTCCGTTTCGCAGGGCGTTCCTCCTTCATCTTCGTCCCACTTGACACGGCGCATGCGCACAGCTGTGGCAGCTCGGATTCGCTGGCGCGCTGCGCCGCCGGCAGCAGCAGCTGCACCGCATCACGTGGCTGGTCCCGTGACCAACCACGTGACCACGTGCGGGTGGCGGCTCCGCACCTTTCACGTGCCGCCGCCACGATGAAGGCTCGAAATGCTACCGTAATGTAGCTATCACTACAAAATCATGGCAGAATATTCTGTAATGCGCGAACATGCATCTGGATAGGGAGGCCAGTTAGGAGGATCTTGCAGAGCAGCATACGCTGCCCGCAGTAAAGCTCACTTCTCTCAATGCAGAGACTTCAATGATCGAGGTGATCTCGCATACCCGTCCCTCATCTGGCTCTTACAAAGACTGAGTAGTCAAATAAACACAACTAAATCCCAAGGCGGAACGCAGTTTTATTACAGCAGGGGAAAATGTTATGCCGGACGGGGTGGTTTCAGTGTAATTTGGAAAAGAACTGCGACAGCATTCGTTCATTGCGATGGCTTCGAGATCTTGTGAGATCAGTTCATGCCGCAGAGTAGACAGCAAATACTTAGCTAATTGGAATTAAGCACAGCCTGTTCGCATAGGAAGCCACATATGTGTCGTGTCATCAGTCGCGTGGTACTCTTCAGGGTATGTTAAGAATCGTCCAAGTTTTCAGTTTCAGTTTATAATATTGAAAGTCACAAATAATAATAATAATAATTGGTTTTGGGGGGAAAGGAAATGGCGCAGTATCTGTCTCATATATCGTTGGACACCTGAACCGCGCCGTAAGGGAAGGGTAAAGGAGGGAGTCAAAGAAGAAAGGAAGAGAGAGGTGCCGTAGTGGAGGGCTCCGGAATAATTTCGACCACCTGGGGATCTTTAACGTGCACTGACATCGCACAGCACACGGGCGCCTTAGCGTTTTTCCTCCATAAAAACGCAGCCGCCGCGGTCTGGCTCGAACCCGGGAACTCCGGATCAGTAGTCGAGCGGCCTAACCACTGAGCCACCGCGGCGGGGCGAAAGTCACAAGGGCCGAGAATGAAATTGGTACAAAAAGGCTTTTTTTATACATGCCAATTTTTTCACTTATTTGAGCCTTCTTTCTCGCTGATAACGAGGACGAAGGTGACTCAAGCCATTTATCGAGGGCAGCACAGGACATAGAAGTTGTCATGTCTTTTTTTAATTTCTTAGCTCTTTTTTTAGATGTTACCATCATTTTGTAGCATTTTTCGAGTTAATATCGGATATTCAAAATTCCACAAGTGCGCTTTCCCACATAACTATGTTCCCAAAGACAAGATGGCCGACTTCTCTTTAAAAAAAACTGCGAGGAGTACAGGACAGGCGCTAAGTGTGTAGATATAATGAGAAACGTATCCTGTAAGAATCAGACAAAAAACGAGTCCTCGATTTGTTTCAGCTAGAAGTCCATGGTCAGCAGTCTTGTGTTGCGCAACATTGAATATGCTTTATTGGAGGCTGTAAACTGAAATATTTTTCTCTGATAACAATCATCACGATTCCTTATATGTCCGCATATTAGCACATCGAAGCTTTTTGGCTAGCCTCTCAGAACAAGTGAAGCTAGGAAAAGTCCTCTCCTTATGCTGTTTATCTTATTTAAAACATGAAGGCTGCACTCCCTATCATTTTATGTGTGAGATTGTCTTGGTGTGGTTTTACCGAAGTAGAATTCCAGAAGGAGCAGAATTAGCACTAGATGTACGAGTACATGGAGAAAAAAAGCAGGACCCGAGCAGCACAGGTAACCGATAGTGGAAATGAATGATTTTACTCTGGCACTTTGCAGGAGCGGCATCTGCCAATACATTTCCATTTTTGCACCGATTACCTGAGCTTCTTCGGGAGTAAGGGGAGTCGTCAATTCACTAATAATTTTTCTCCCTTTGAGAAAAAATAAAGCGCTGAAAGTTCCCCGACCAGCAGAATGATGCCCCTGTACTCGTACAAAGAAACGTTTCTGTGTTTGGCGGCAGTTTTTGATTTCAAACTGAAGACCTCGCCTTCCAGAGAATGGGGTCCACCATCCATGGTGTCGCCCGACGAGGGACACACCAAAAGTCAGCATAAAATACACCGGTTTAATCCGGATAAGTAATTTTTCTTTGACTAGGAAGTTTCTGTGGAAGCTGTAAGCTTTCTTTTGTAGCCGTATGGCAGCGCTTGGGTGGATGCGACCGCAGCTGTGGCCGAGTGGTTGAGCATCCGCCTCGTATGCGGGTGGTGCGAGGTTCGATCCCCAGTGCCGCCGGGTACCCATCGGTGATACAATCGGTACAAGCTTTGCCCTAGCCTTTTGCTGGGCTAGTAAGGGGTGAAATGCTTGGAAAAGGGGTCTTTGACCCCACCTTGAGTAATCGAAGAATGCCTTGTTCAATGGCGCTCTTTGGTCATAGACACCCTTGCGCCATAAAAAAATTCGTAATCGTCATCGGCTTGGGTGGATGCCAATGAGTGATTACTTCCTTATTACATTTCAACTCTACCTTGGGGGTTTTCCGTAAGCATAAGACCGACACTGTTCCCACTTCGAGGTATAGAGCAATTCGCCTTTGATCTACGATATGCAATATGTCCAGGTAAGCTGATGGTAGAGCGACTGCTTCGGTGATGCGGTGGTCTCGGGTTCGAACACCGGACCAAATCGAATTTTTCTTTGACTGCTAAGTTTCTGTGTAGACTGCATCGCTTTCATTGGTAGGCGTATGGCTTGCGCTTGGTGGTAGGCAATGAGTAATTGCTTCCTTTTTACAAATCTGCATCAGCTCGGAGATTTCTCCTGCACATTTGACCAATATTGAATAAACTGTGCTCGTAAAAAAGTTGAAAGGCCGTATATTACAAGCCGCTTTGAAAATAAAGGAAATATAGAAATTTACATTTTTTTGCCATTTAGCGCGAGTGTAAAGGAGGCAGTGCAAGCGCCTAGCTGTAGCTGTGGTCTAAGGTTGATCAGAAAGCGACCATGTTCCTAAGTGCATCCATAGCCCACAGAAATGGCAAGGTTTTCTGAGCTGTCAACAGTGGAAGATGTTAGGTACTATCAAATGGGCTACTTGATATTAGTAGTAACGAAGCGGAAACATTACAAGCTACAGGTTTCTACAAAACATTCAGGATGAACATGAAAAAAAATATATTCAGGCGCTCCAGCAACTAAAAAAATAAAGATGACTACGTCGAATTTTTTCATGCGCGCTCACTGATTCGCTAGGCTTCTTTTTTGTTCCGGTTAATCGAGACGTCGGTTTTAGTACATGAAAGTATTTCTGCATTGAGAGACATCCATAAAGGCCGCCGCGGAGGCTCAGTGGTTTTGGCGCTCGGCTGTTGACCCGAAAGACGCGGGTTCGATCCTGACAATAGTGGTCGAATTTTGATGTAGGCGAAATTCTTGAGGCCCGTGTGCTTTGCGATATGTCAGTGCACGTTAAAAAACACCAGGCGGCGGAAATTTCCGGAGCCGTTCACTACGACGTCCCTCATAGCCTGAGTCGCTTTGGGGCTTTAAACCTCAATAAACCAAACGAAGACATCCATAAACGTTCATATGGCGTGCTGTGGCACCCTCGCTTGAGTGCACGACCCAATTTATCAGCACCAGCGCATGCGCGTGACATCTGTGTTTTCTGCTACATGAGTGGTAATCGTCGCCATTTGCCTGACTACGCCCATTTCAGGATAAAAAGCCTCTCCCGACCGCGGCGGCCGTGTTTCGATGGAGGCGAAACGCAAAAGGCGCCTGTGTGCTGTGCGATGTCAGTGCACGTTAAAGAACCCCAGGTGGTCGAAATTAGTCCGGAGCCCTCCACTACGGCAGCTCTCTTCATTTCTTCTCTCACTTCCTCCTTTATCCCTTCCCTTACAGCGCGGTTCAAGTGTCCGCCGATATGTGAGACAGACACTGCGCCATTTCCGTTCCCCAAAAACCAGTTTTCAATATCTCCCGCATCTCACAGATTCACCCGGTCCTGTTTCAGCGGCGGCCACCTTATCCCGACTTGCTTTCTGTCGTCATTCACCAACCCATGTTTCTGCCGTTCTCTGCTGGTTTCCCATCTCTTGGTATCCAGTCTGTTGCCCTTAACGAACTTCGGTTGTCTTGCCTACATGTTACATGTGCTGCCAATGCCGCTGGCTTCTCCTTTATTTTGTCTAGGGCATCATTAAAGGAACCGTCAAATGCTTTCAATGGGCATATTCTAGTGCAACCCATCAGTAGAGGTGCTCTTTGTGGGCATTCGGGTCATATTTGAAAACTCTGCGTAGACCCTATAATTTAGAATTTTTAGAAATCACTGCTCATAATAGCTCGCAACCGATTAGGTGACATACCTTACCGCGCGTGCCCTATCCCGATGACGTCAGTGGGCTCACTGGCGTCATCTGTCTGTCGCCCTAATCGGTTGCGAGGTACTGCGAGCAGCAATCTTTAACAATTATTTCTAATTTTAAATTGTTTTAAAATTGTGTCCTGACCCAGTCTTCTCTCTTCATGTTTCTTAACAATACACCTACCGTTTTTCGTTCCAATCCTCGCTGTGTTTTTCTCAATTTACGTTGAACCCTTTTGGATAGCCTCTGAGGTTCTCCTATATACGCCAGTATAGGTCGCAGTAACGGATGGTCGCGTGTTATAATTGTTTCTCTGGTGGGGTATTCGTAAACTGCCATTCTTGATCCGAGAGCACTTCGAAAAAGTGCTGTGCCTCATTCCTATTTTTCTATTTATTTCACCTTGGCGATCCAGATCTGTGGTTGCTACTTGTCCTAAATAGATGTACCTTACCACTCGCAGCGCCTCGCTACCGACTGTAAACTGTTGTTCTCTTCCGAGACTGTTGAATATTAATTTTGTTTTCTGCATAATGATTTTTAGATCTACCGCTCTGTTTTGCCTGTTTAGTCATTGATCATGCTTTGCTATTCACCTCCATACTGGCTCAGAAAAGCGGTGCCATCAGCATCGCAGGTTACTAAAGGTATTCTTCATTTACTCTAAGCCCCAACTGTATTCAGTGCAGGTCTCTGGATACGTGTTCTCCATAGGTAGTGAATAGCATTGGTGAGATTATGTCGCCCTGCCTGACGCCGTTCCGTATTCGAAATATATTTTTCACTTTTTGAACGTCTGTGGTTGATGTGAAGCCGCTGTATACAGCTTCTAACATTTTGACTTAATGTTCTTCTACATCCTGATTCCTTAATGTGTGTTTAACTGTTGTGATTTCTCCACTTATTGAAATTCTTTCTCTTAAGGTGTGGCGGCTATATGTTGGATGTGGGTTTGTTCAGCGCGTTTTTCCATGAACATATTCTGCGAAAGGGGGCCTGGTCCTTTAGTTGATCGAAGCCTAAGCTTCTTCTCATTCTATTAGCGATTACCTTAATGACAACATGGTAGGGAGCGGTCTGTAAGCTGATCGGTCTCCAAGTTTGGTCGTAAAGAAGCTAAATAAGCAGGCAGAAAAATTCCATGATACTACCAAGAAACCGATGGCTCAGGGATTTAAACCACGTATTTCAAACGTTACGATACGTACGGTTGAAACGAGCGCTACGTTTTGACTCAGCAGCAGTCGTTTAAAGGTCACATCGGCCACTAAGGAAGAGTAACTGAGATTACTGGTGAAATTTCTGTATCATGCTTTTATTTGCCAACTTCTTTCCTAACAACAACCCCAGTCAGCTTTTGCAGCTGGCTGGAAGGGCATGACTTAACCGAGGAAACTGAACCGCTTAATATTTGATGGTTATACTGATGTGAGCGAAATTCCAGGCCAGTTTTACAGCGACAGTTCTTGGTGCGCTGTTTAGAGTGTCACAGCATGGAACGCATTCGTAGAGCGCCGAGATATGAAACGGGAGAGAAGGTGGTCGGCGGAGAGAGGTAGCCGGAGCGAGTTACGAAGTTGGGGGGGGGGGGGGGGGGGCTGAATGGCAGCGTGTGCGAGCGCGGGGTATTTCGCCATTGCTCTGTCGCTGGGATGACTGACCTTTCGTGCAGCACCTGTGTGGGCGCCACCAATAAGCATAGCCATTAAGCTGAGCGCACAAATGTCTTGGGGTTTTTTCTCTACACCACCACTCGTAAGGCTTGATTAGTCTACTGCGCCTTCTTTTTGAAGCGAAAAGCTTCGCTACGCTAGTTAAAGCAGTCATCGCGTAGGCTGGAGAATGACCTTGAGCGACCTTCAGCCCAACCACGTTAGCTGTGTATGACCATATGTGGTACGGTTATGGTGTCGAAGCCTTGACTCCTGACCTTTACCCATGACTTCTAGTTAACCTTTGGCATTGGGCGACCTTTCGGTCGACCTATGACCTTAAGGACATCCGATGGGGTGATGTGAAGCCACGTGATGACATCCGATGGGGGTGTCGTAAGACCGTGTGATACCACGTCATAGCCACGTGGCGTGAGGGTATATATAGAACGGCTGTCGCGAGCGTGTAGCAGAGCTGGCATGGACGAGCCTCAGGCGCTTAGCAGGCGTCCTTTCTTTTCGCTGAATTCCATGGTTAGCCAGTTTAAGCCACTGCCAATTTTTAAAACTGCACTTTAAATGTAACCCGCCGCGGTGGCTCAGTGGTTAGGACGCTCGGCTACTGATCCGGAGTTCCGGGTTCGAACCCGACCGCAGCGGCTGCGTTTTTATGGAGGAAAAACGCTAAGGCGCCCGTGTGCTGTGCGTTGTCAGTGGACGTTAAAGATCCCCAGGTTGTCGAAATTATTCCGGAGCCCTCCACTACGGCACCTCTTTCTCCCTTTCTTCTCTCACTCCCTCCTTTATCCCTCCCCTTACGGTGAGGTTCAGGTGTCCAATGATATATGAGACAGATACTGCGCCATTTCCTTCCCCCAAAAACCAAATATTAATTATTGTTACTCTAAACGTAGCAGTGGAAGGGCTCACATTATGGTTATGACTAGCGAAAATTTTAGCCATGGATTCATTTCGACCACCTGGGGATCTTTAACGTGCACTGACATCGCACAGCACACGGGCGCCTTAGCGTTTTTCCTCCACAAAAACGCGGCGGCTGCGTTTTTGTGGAGGAAACAATATGCTTACCCTGAGGCCATAATTACAGCAGCAGCAATGCACAAGCACAGCAGTACCGACTTCATTCCGCTCAGGAGCCGTCCTCTATTGGGCAATTCCGATATTAGCTGGTGCTTTAGCTGGTCGTACATGTAATCCTAGCAGAAAGATGTTTCTACGTCTTTTGCCGCTGTTGTATTCTCTTTTTGCCTCATAAGAGGCCGATCCTTCCTGATGCAAATTTTTATCGATACAAAAAAGGGCAGAAAATGTTCTAATTATTGAAATGAATAACTTTATTAGCTATGCCATGCTAAAGGTCGTGGATGCCTAATAAATATCTATTAATAAATACAGAACATATAATATACATATATGCACGCACACACATGCACGCACGCACGCGCGCACACACACACGCACGCACGCGCGCGCACACGCACACACACACACGAACATACGCGGTCACACGCGCACACTCACACGCGCAAACTCACACGCACGCACGCACACATGCGTATATGCACACACGCTCGCGCACGCACGCACACGGACTCATGCACTCATGCACACATGCACACGCGCGCACGCGCACACGCGCACACGCGCGCACACACGCACACACGCACTCACACACGCACTCACACACGCACTCACACACGCGCACACACGCACACACGCACACACGCACACAGACACACAAGGGAAGCAAAGTATTACGCCTGCCTCGGAACATTTTCAGTTTGTTGGCATCATTTTCTGTCATTTGTTGTGACCTGCATCACGTGACCTTTCAACGTCATCAAACACCAGATTGATGAAAACGGCACGTTTTAATTGGGATGGGGCTCCTTATGCTTGTCGCATTGAGGTTGTCATCGACGAAACCGTGGTGTCGGTGGGTCTGTGATTAGTTCTACGAGTGACGATTTTAATCAGTCTTCTTCATCGAATGGGACTACTATGGCCCGTTTTATGCCCTACTGAATATTTTCTTACAGTAACGTATTTAATGTATGCTTTCAATGTATATTTAATTTTGTGTAGTGTACAAATGCATACTTTGAGTGTATTGTTAATGTGTAATAATTATACTCAGCGGGCAAAAGTTGTATTTTCGACATAATCTAAAAAATGTACAAATGCTACTCCGAGCATGTTCAGACAGCATTCGTTTTGCTATTTATATAGGAGACAAATGCGAAATTATTACGAAATAATTGAAAAATCAAAAGCGTTAAAATGAATTTTTAGCGCAGCCTATTTTCGCTAAGGGTGGCTTCGCACTAGAAATGCCTAAGGCTTGGCACCTTCATGATGGCCTCGCCATCTGCTTTTCAAGGACATGGTACTGGCCACCTTCAATGGTGCATAAAAGTCGCTCTTTGTTTGTCTAAATAAAACTCCACCTTTTTTTGTAATGCCCACGCCAGAGTTTATTAGAAGGAAATAAAAGTATGTGAATTCAGGAGATGAGACCCTTCTAAACGAGGAAACATGAAAACCATGTCCAGGTAGACTCTAAAACCACAAAGCTGCAAAGACGCGATATTATTTGGATTATTCTACAAAGGACACTGTAGAAACACTTGGTTTTTAATTCTCACAGTGTGCGTTACGAACATAATCACGAACCCTTTGACACGATTTTCCTGCTCTGGCTGCATAGCCTGTGGAAAACGCGCATGTTGGACTGGAATGCTGAGCCTGTCGTCTGCCAGAGCGCGCACTTCACCGAATGCAGGTGGTGCACCAGCTGAAAGACACTTACGAAGACAGGGACTATCAACAGGACTGGTTTCAGTTATTGATGTCCTGTCCTTTCTTGCCACGATCTTAGTTGTGTGGTGTGGTGTGGTGTGGTGTGGTGGTGTGTGGTGGTGTGTGGTGGTGTGTGGTGGTGTGTGGTGGTGTGTGGTGGTGTGTGGTGGTTTGTGGTGGTGTGTGGTGGTGTGTGGTGGTTTGTGGTGGTGTGTGGTGGTTTGTGGTGGTGTGTGGTGGTGTGTGGTGGTGTGTGGTGGTGTGTGGTGGTGTGGTGGTGTGTGGTGTCGTGGTGTGTGGTGTCGTGGTGTGTGGTGTCGTGGTGTGTGGTGTCGTGGTGTGTCGCGTGTCGCGTGTCGCGTGTCGTGTGGTGTCGTGTGGTGTCGTGTGTCGTGTGTCGTGTGTCGTGTGTCGTGGTGTGTCGTGGTGTGTCGTGGTGTGTCGTGGTGTGTCGTGGTGTGTCGTGGTGTGTCGTGGTGTGTCGTGGTGTGTCGTGGTTTGTCGTGGTGTGTCGTGGTGTGTCGTGGTGTGTCGTGGTGTGTCGTGGTGTGTCGTGTGTCGTGTCGTGTCGTGTCGTATACATTTAACCTGCAGGGATACTGGCTGAATATTTTTGTAAATAAAGTGCACAGCTCTTTCCTGCATTTAAAGGCGTGTAATAAATACCATACACAAGAAAAGAGTCGTGGCGGAGTGGCCGCGTTCCCGTCCCTCCCGCCGGTGGCCTGGGTTCGATTCACGCGTGATAGCCAATTTCCTTTCTTTTGTTCTTTTAATTACCATACAAGTGCTTACGCTTTCTTTTAAAGCGTTCGTCTACAACTTCCGTCCGCGCCACTCAAGCGCGAAAAAAGTCTTTCGCCTTAAAATCTAGAAAAGCGTCCGCGCAGCGAAGATGTTTAGGGGGAAAGAGTCGTTCATTTTCATCGTCACGTGAGGGTTGTGAGCTTGGCCAAAATTTTGCAGAACGACCACCGTACGAAGCATGCCACAGCAAGCGTGAGATATAATGTTCCTCATATTTTTCGTACGAATGAAATGACAGCCCTGAAGCTCAGGTGTATATCTGAACTTTTATTGTTTTTCACAAAGGTCCTCATGCTCTTTTGTTAGCATATGGGCTATAAAGCATATTTTTCTCTGTCATCATCTAACTCTTATTGACCTCCTTTGAAGTAGTCGCAATTTGCGTTTGGTTTTGCATCAGCGGTGCTCGTTTTCTGGAGGTCATATGCAAGGAAGCGGGCTTGCAGGAGCTCTGGGGCGGGCTCCAAGCACAAACAGTCGGGACCTGAATGAAACCCTACACTGGATCGAAAATCACACTCATAGAGGTTTTATGAAAGGACACTTCTGTAACGCCTCTAGAATTTTTGTAATGCCTTCCATTTATGCTCTTACTTTTCTTATTTTTATTTCTCTTAATAGCTCTATGTTCTATAGCCAACGTGGTTGTCCCAGACAAATGGTCCGACAGGTGAACTGTGGAACTCTTCTGCTCTATAATCCCTCTTGTGTCCTTTGGGTCACCTAATAAGATACTAGTTTACATGCGAGTCGGCAAACGTACCGATCATACCCAGAAATACAGGACACAAAAATTTTTGAGCCGGAAACCGTTCATGAACGCACTTTTGTGATCTAATGTAAGATTTCACTACAACAATCAATATATCCGCAGATGACTTGACGGCAGTCTTCTTTTTTTTTTATTAACGTGTCTTGCTGTCGTGAAAAGCGCTCCCCATTGGTTTTCTAAAGCTGTCTTAACTGTTCGATTTGATAGAAGAAAACGCATTAAAAGAAATATTTTGCTACATATCAGAAGAATGGACCATTGCCGTCAATATTTCTCTAACAGTGCCTTACAGTTTTGCAGTTTCAGATATTTTGCCCAAGAATGCTGGACAAGACATGGTAGGAATGCCTCCGTCCTGTGGAAAGATATGGCTGCGATTCGGTGCCCGCAGTTTCCTCCTACCACCGATTACTTGAAACCGCATTTTGCTCGGGCTGCTCACTGGACGCCCCACTCCAGCTGCAGTGTATACATAGGGTTGTGCGCGTGTGTTTTTATCCCTTTTTATGAACATATCACGCGCAAATCCTGGACACATTTCTTATTGTGTAAATAGTTTGTGTATATTACCTCACCCCTTATTCTTTCTTCCTATCCCCTCAACTCTTTCATTTGATTTCTCCATTCTGCCTGCTATTCTTTACTTCCGCTGCCCCAGCTCAGGTGCTTCAGTATCGATGGCAGATGCCGGGGCTAGCAAAATCTTTTCCTTCCTTGTTTATTATTATTTTTAACAAAACCACTTACTACTCGCGCGGTTTTTTCCTCGGTTTTCTGTTAGCCCTACGTTTTTTTGGAAAATTCAGCTGCACGAAATCCGCATCGCTGCTTACCAAGTTTGAGTCGCTTCGGAATACACTCGGACAAAGACTTGATAATGCGCCTTATATGAGATATGAACTTGTGTTCCATAGTGCACAAGCATTACCCAAACAATTGTCCTTGGGTTCTTATACTCTGCGGCCTGTACTATCATAATCAGCACTTCTCTCTCTTCTCTCAACCCACGCTCTCTCCTGGGAATGAACAGCCTACCTTAAGCTGCCGCCTGCGCCTGTTTGTTGCCTCCGTCCGGATACCGGACACCATACTCCGGTGACCGACACCATCGGACACTACTACAGTACAGTTGATGCAGGCACATTGCATCGCATAGTTAAACATATTTCGAGGTTCTCATTCACTGTGGACAGAGAGAGCGAGAGAGAGAGATAATCAACTTTATTGAAACAGCAGTCAATGAAATAAATGCCATGAGAGAAGTCCACCTCCCCTATCGCCCCTATAGCCGTCGGCCTGAATCCCTTGGGACACAACAACAGTAGTGGCTTGATTGATGATGTCCTGCTGAAAGTTAGGGTCTGGACTGCAGAGCAAAGCCTCTCGGAATTCGAGAGTGCGCGAGCTATCGTACATAGTCGGACATGTCCACATCGTGTGGACTAAATTCGCTACCATCGAAAGCAGAAATGCTTTAGCGTTATTAACCGCCGTTATCTTTGGCGCGCGCGGGTTTATGGGTGGCGCAGTCGTCATTTTTTTAGCTTAAAACGAGTCATGGGCTCTGCATGAAGCTAGAAATGATCTGGCCGCGTACTTACCGCATTCGGTTTCCTAATGTAGCATTTTGTACACGCTCTCATCGATACGCATGTGTTTAGCCAAACAAAAAATGCGAGATAGATTGTATTCAAAACAACTCGCGTATTTTACATAATTTACACTGTTTCAATGAATAGCTTAAAAAGTCTTTACCCAGCGAGGGCAGTAAGAAGTCCGTGGTATCATGAAAGGAAGGCTCATTCTCTAAAAAAAGTGCAGTAATAACTGAAAGTGCAGTCATTACAAAAAGGCATCGCATTTGTTTCTTAGTCGCCAGAGTTTAACGAGCTTATTGAGACTTTACTGTTGATATATTCAGCTGCATCCACACTACTCCAAGCCACCGCGGTGGCTCAGTGCTTGTAGTGCTAGCCTGCTGACCCGAAAGAAGTGAGTTCGATCCCGGCAGCGGCGGTCCAATTTCAATGGAGGCGAAATCCGAGAGTCTCGTATGCTGTGCGATATAAGTGCATGAAAAAGAACCCCAGTTGGTCGAAATTATCCGCGCCCCTCCCTTGCATCGCTGATGAACGTTGAACCCTACAAAAACCAAGCCGAACATGACTTTTCGAGATTACGGTGGTAAAGTATAGGCGAGATTAGCTTTACAGTGGCCTGTCGCGAATTGCTCCACCGGAGTCATTGATTTGAGTGATTGTGGCTCTAAAACTGTTCCATAAGGCCGGAGTTTAAAATGAATGTAAAGTTTTTATAATCTTTTCTCCCTGTACCCGGAATCTATAAAAAAGGCAATTAAAGCGCCTGCATTACGGTTACTGCAATGTAACCTTTTACAACGTAACGATTTTGGCGGCTGCTGCGGTAGTATGACGACGGGCACTTAATCGGCTGCCACATCGTTTTCTAGGCCAGAAACCATGTCCTTGTCGACCAAGAACTGCTTCAGCCCCACTTGAACGGCTGCGACAATGGTGTCTAAACAAATCTCTTTATTTAGGCTGAATTGCGCCCACAATGTACTGAATCAATCGGCGGCGGCGCAGCAAAGAGCGTGCTCGGCGGTAGTGACAGTGGCGCTAACTATATTTAAACTATAACAAGCGCAGTGGCGCTAACTATATTTAAGGCGCTGATGCTATTAATAACTAATACTCGATAGGTCCAGGTCAAAGTAGCTTTTCTCTTTCCATTAGCCGCCGCGCTGGCCGAGTGGTTAGGGTGGTCAGTTGCTGATTGTACAGAAGCGGGTTCTATCGTGGCCGCGGTGGCCACTACCACGGCCGTGTTCTACAGTGCAGTGGAGGTAGGGTGGCGCGGGGTGCAGCGATGAAGTTCAAATTTTTTTTCTTACTTAAAACAAAAAAGCTCCCGAAAAAAAACGGCGAGAAAAATTTCATTGCAGATTGCTTATATTTGAGCTACAATTTATATTTTTACTAGAAATGGCTCTAAGAAATTTACGCCTTGAAAAGTTGCACAGCAAATTTTTTAAGTTAGACATCTTTTTTCTGAAAGATACTTGTGTATCATACTTTAAACGATTTAATGAAATAGTAAGTGTTATAGAGAAGCGGCGAAACTTGTGATGGTGGCTCGCCAATGTAGCGAAAAAGTAATAAAAAAATATCAAAATCGATGTTTTCGGGAAAGATGACATTAAGCAACACAATAACTTTTCGCTAGAAATTTTTTGCTGTGCCATTAAAACCCACAACGCATATTCATTGTGTCAACATATTTTCAAGCGCAACAGTTAAATATTAGTTTTTTTTTAATTTTTTTAATGAGACCAAATTTTCCACTCTTTCGAGAAATTCGAAGGGTTGTCACATGAGCAGAAAATTGTTTTCGCCAAAGTTCTCAAGGGTAGTTTCTTTAGCCGGTTCAAAAAAAGTCACGAATTTTACCAACATGGTTGGAGGAAGTCGAGTGCAAACTCTGGTACGTTTGGCATGCAATGACCCATGTCTGCCGCTTATGTCAGTTGGTCCGCACCCGCTAGGGACTGAGGGGCCCCCGGTTAAATAGTTTAATTCTGTAGGAGGTTGTCGCTAAGCGCCAAACTAGTGTGGCCAAATCCTGTTCTAGTGAGAGAGTCCGTTGTCAGTTCTGGTCACCGAGATCAGGCCGCACATCAGGCCTGGTTGTGCAATTGCATTGGCACGCGGCTTTATTCTTTTCAATCCAGTGGAGAATTGCGCGGCACAGAGATACCAACCACGGTCCTCTTGGGGCGGATGCTCTACCTCTACGTTATCGCTGCACTGCGATGGCGTACTGCCCCCCCCCCCTTTCAATGTTTACTAACAAATTTTTATCTCGAAGGCACACCTAAAGTGGTACGACACTCTCAAGGAAGAGTTAGGAAATTAAGACATCTGCAACCAATGACTCGTGACCTCATTGAAAAACATTTTGTTCGGCAGCTTGACTCCAATCGGGGCCTTGCAAGGCGCGTTTGCAATTCAGCGGAATCTAACATCGCGGATGTTATAGATTTGCGGGCCCTTTACCAAAATGAGGACACTAAGATGCCTCAATTGGACAAAGTCGTCTACGCGTTCAAAGGTATAGCGGACAATGCTTCAACATGGGGGTCTACAAAACCTGCGCAACAGTTGTCGTTACTATAAACGAATGTAGACGCCTTAACGACGCTAACAGCCGACCCATTAGTCACCAGTCTGCCGGCTCACTAATATGTCCGCGAAAATATACTCACCAAGCCGTCGTATTCTCCTTCTGACGTGACGCGCATGATACCTCCCCCCCCCTCCCCACAACTCATGGCCATGTCTGTTGCTATCCTGCAGCTGCATTTTGTGGTGTCCGACCTGTTTCCGCTGTTCCTTTCATCGAACCTGTTGTCCACCAAATATTTACAATACTTGAGTCATCATCATCAGCCTGACTACGCCCACTGCAGGGCAAAGGCCTCTCCCATGTCTCTCCAAATAACCCCGTCCTTTGCCAGCGGCATCCTCCGTATGCCTGCAAGCTTCTTAATCTCAACCGTCCCAGTAACCAATCTTGCCTTCGTATAAATGCCCTGCCCAAGCCAATTTCTTCCTATTAATTTCGACTAGGATGACATTAACCAGCGTTTGTTCCCTCACCCACTCTGCCCGCTTCCGGTCTCTTAACGTTACATCTGTCATTTTTGTTTCCATAGCAACTTGAGCTAAACCCTTTTCTTTAGCCTCCGCGTTTCTGCCCCGAAGGTAAGTACCGGTAAGATACAGCTGTTGTACACTTTTCTCTTGAGGGATATTGCTAAACTGCCGTTGATAATCCGAGAGAACCTGCCATATGCACTCCACCCCATTCTTACTCTCCTAGTTATTTCACTCTCATGAACCGAAGCTGTCAATACCGGTCTTAAGGAGATGTCAGCATTCTTCCAATATGATGAGGCCTCCCCCTACAGAAAAAAGCTTTTTCTATCAGTCTTCTCCTACCATCTTAAATCTCCCCGTGTCAGCGTAACGCAAGCCATCAGGCAGTGGAACACTCCACGACGGCCCATTGCTTTCTACTGCTCCCGCGTTGTTAACAACTGCCAGATGCAACCGCTGCCGATTGTTCCATAGATGAGAGTCCCTGTTTTTTCAGCTCTCGCACTCATGCCTTCTACCCCTCAGGACCCTCCAAGCTCAAGCGACGACATTCAGATTCTTCTCCTCAGTTGCTCACCTCTGTCTGATCCGCCAGTCGAACTTCTCCAAATGCCCTCGCTTCTCATCTCCAGGCTCCTACGTACGCTGTCCGCAAAAGAATTTGGCGTTCTTGTGTCGGAGGTGATTTCTCATTACGAACCCGTCCAAAACCTTCCTGTTTGGTTCTCCCACAAAAAGTAATTCGCTTGCCGTCCGCATAGACTGTGTCCCCATGACGGTGCTGATCAGATACAAAAGCGCACCTTTCTGTCGTTTGTCCAGCCTCAGCCGAAGCCTGAGGAAAACTTTGACGTCTAATCCAAGAGTCGTTGTCCTATGAAGCGGACTTAGCGACGTCTCAGCTGTGAAACAGTGGCCATCTCTTGTGAAGATCTGTGACCCGCATACAAACGTGCGGTTGACCTTTCTAAAATACGACCGGCACTGCATTAACGTTCGCCTTGACGTCCGTTCTGAACAACCTTCCTCTTCATGCACAGTTGCGCTTCCTACGTCTTGCACTTTCTCTGTATTGACGGGTTTTCCCAGCTTGCACTTGAAGCCGCAGAGTACGTCACCTTCTCGTCTGTTTGATCAGTACTGACGCTCACTACGACGTTACTACACAAGTTGAGGGGATCCCGTTCACACGGAGTGTTGCCCTCGTTCATACTTTCGTCGCTATGCCCGTGAACCAAGAGTACTTTCCTTTCCTTTTCCTGTGTACACTGCCAGCCTCGTCGAAACATAATTTTAGCGTCGATGTACTGAGTACGTGTTGCCCTTGTTAATAAGTTAGTCACTTTGCCCGTGAACCATGAGTACCTTCCTTTCCTTTTCCTGCGTGCACAACCGGTTTCGTTTAACGATGATTTCAGCGTCAATATATGCACACACGTTGCATTTAATGACAAGCGTTAAGCTGAGCGGTAATTCGCATACGGCTGCAACATGTTATTCATGTGAATCAAGTGCTTATTCACCTTCTTGTTGTTTAGGAGGGCAAAATATTGTAGTGAGGACTGGCTGTGGTGGCTAAGTGTGTGCGGCGCTCGGCTGTTGATTCTAAGGTCACCGTATCTAACTCAGCCGAATCTTGACGGAATAAAAATGCAAAATATGCCATGTGCCGTGTCATTTCAGACGACGCTAAAATAACCAGGCGGTCCCAGTATTTCCGGAAACCTTCACTCCTGCATCCTTCAAAGCCCACGTGTCTGTTCAGAATCACAAAAAGCACGTAGAGTACAACACATATAAAATCGCTTTTCTCGAGATGTTTGATCGATTAATGTACCGGCACGACAGCGGGAAACCATGAACGTCGCACCGGCCGTGGTGGTGGTAGTGGTTGTTTATTAAAATAATAGTAAGAAGGAAGGAAAATATATTTGCTAGCCCCGGCATCTGCCATCGATACTGAAGCACCTGAGCTGGGGCAGCGGAAATAAAGGATAGCAGGCAGAATGGAGAAATGAAATGAAAGAGGTGAGGGGACAGGAAGAAATGATGGGAGGACAAGTAATATGTACAAACTATTTACACAATAAGAAATGTGTCCAGGTTGTGCGCGTGATTAGTTCATTTTAGAGGAATGAAATCAGACACGCGCGCATCACTGTGTTAGCTACAACTGGAGTAGGGCGTCCAGTCATTAATCGGCGGCGCCAAGACAGTTTCCGTGAAAACTATCCGCAATACGGCGGCAGGTTTATCTGCCGTGCCATGGATTAAGAAAAAACTAATTTTTCCTTCCTCTATGATTCTAGGCGACTTGTCACGTGCCGCGGAGCAGGGAGACCAATGACGGCGCCTCACATAGTCACGTGGGAAGCGGCAGTGCCGCCACCTGTTGGCCCTTACCAAAGTTACAGTCCAGCGGCGGTGGTGAGTCGGCGAGAGCTTCTCCAGAAGCAGTTAGTCGACCGGTTTAATAGGAGAGAGCTTTGCGCGGTGGTGCTTTCTCGCGTAGAACTCTCCGCCAATTTGGCCGTTCGTTTCGCGGTGCGTGCAGTGCCGCCAGCGACGTTCCGTGCGTTTTTCCGCTGATGTGCACGTACCTTTACACTCCTTGCTGATCTATAATACTCCCTATAGGAAACAAGAAAAATTTTAACACATTTGTTTCGTACGACCATCAGTTTGTTAGGCGCAAGTTGTCTTCGAAAGCACACATATATGACGCTGTGTGGCAAAAACGTCTGAGTGTTCTTTTTGTGTGTGGTGGAACCTCCCTGGTATTGAAAGCTGGGATAAATTCTGTGGCGGCGTAGCGCCCGTGATTGGGCCACTGCAGACTGGCAATGTTTATAGCTATCTGCACGCACAGCTGATCATTACAGTAGGCATCAAAGTACCTAGTGCACGGAGATAAACGCTGGCATCAACACTTTGCAACCATCTCGACTGCTTGGTTTTATGTGGCATCAAAAGAAAAGCAGGGATAGGAGGGGATGGGCAGAGTTTTAAGCAAGCCACGAAGCGTGGTCTTGGATAATGAACAGGTCTAGTTTTATCCATCAGTCTACAAACTGTCCATCATCCGCTGCGAGCTGCATACACTAAAAATCAAATGTACCTCATATCTGTGTAACAAATATGATGATACCGCAATGTGCAGGAACAGGTTTGTACACTTTTCATGTGCTTTTCTTAACAACTAGGACCGCAGGGGTGGCCTAGTGGTTTGAGCATCCTCATCGTATGCGGGAGGTGCGGGGTTGGATCCCCAGTGCCACCGGTGATACACTGGGTACAAGAATGGCGCACGGCTTCTTTAGGGTGAAGTGCTTGGGAAATGGGTCTGCGGCCCCCCTTTGTTCAATGGAACCTACCTTGCGCCAGGCGGTCTTTGGCCAAAGCAGTCCTTGCGCCATAAAAATTCATCATCATCATCACCTTAACAAATGGGTGTTTGTTGTGAGTGTCGTAAGTAGACGCGAGAAAACGATTTTTCTTCAAAACCACAACTTTATTCCCTCCTTATTACGGGTATCGTCGCTTTGCGGGTTGGTATCGGCTGTGTTCGCTTGCGGGGGACCATATGCAAGGAAGCGGACTTGGAGGCATTCCTAAGGCTGGCGGTACGCACAAACATTCAGGAGCGCAATGAATGCTAGCTCTTGCGAAAAGATGGCACTAAATGTTGGAAATAAATAGGAATTATGAGCTTGCGCTGGAAACTAGGAACAGGATGAGCAGGGAGTTAAGTGTGAAAGTTTTTGTCTAAGTTTTGTAAGTGTAGATCATACCCTGCAATTCCGGACAAAAAAGTGTTTTGAACGGGAAATAGTTTAATATGAAAATTTTTCATATATATATATATATATATATATATATATATATATATATATATATATATATATATATTTATATATATATATATATATGATTTCACTACTAAATCATCATACCCGCAGATGTTCCTTCGGCAGGCTTCATTTTGTTTACAGTTAACGTTTCTGCGGTCGTCAAAAACGTTCCCCATTGTATTTCTGAGAACGTTTAAGGCTGGAAGCGGGCGATGGAAAAATTTTAAAGGAAAGATTTTGCTATGCATTGGAGGAATGGACAGTAGATTTCAATATTCCTTTAACAGCACCTAAAATGTTTGGTTTTATAACAAATATTGTCAAAGAATGCTGGAAATGCTACAAAACGTTACTCTCAACTATGAACGTTGTATCGCGTCTGGTATTAGTCCGCAGTAAAGATGGCAGTACGATGAAAGCCAGGGGTGCCAAGAAAACGGGTACGATTTTTTTCTTTTGTTTTCCTCTCTCGTGACACCGTCATAGGAGTTCTCTTTGCATATTGTGGCTGCCTTCAAGTTTACTGCTTTGCTTGTGTTCCTCTGTTTTAAGAGTACACGCATTATATCGCCTTGCTCCTGCAGAAACGTTTATCCATGAACCTTCCGACTTAAATTCTCTGAAACAGGCTCCAAGCTAATACCCCTTTTTGCCGAGAGATAATTGGGTTCCGGCGTAGTTAGCCTCGGCCTTCGACAGGTAATGGCTATCGTTTCACGCATTTTTCACGAAATGTGGCGCCATCTAGGGAGTGGCGAAAACTCTTCTACTGGTTGAAAACAAACGCACGTGGGAGACGTAGGCGCTATCCTGTTCCACGAGGAGCCAACTGCACCGGCGAAATGGCAGGTATGAGGTTTACAGCTGCCGCCATCTATCACACGCGCCATTCAATAACATGAACTGCGCATGCGCAGTAGGAACTGGCTGTTTTGTTTGCAACCACTCGAGCTAGAGGAGAAGAGGCCCTCATGCACAATCGGCTGTGGAAAAGGCTGATTAAAGGCATCTCCTGAGTGACCCAAAAAAAATACCCCCCCCCCCCCCCCCATGCTCTTAAGAGAGTATGGGTGCGCATATCTTAAGTGCTGCGAATGGGGAGAATGGTCTTCTGCGACGGTGTATAGCCTAGTTGTTTGGGCATCAGCCTCACATGCGGGAGGTGTGGGGTTTTACACTGTAACGTTAGTAACGGTTTACAATGAACACAAGATTTCGCGTGGCCAGGTCATTGACCCGCCTTGTGTACAGACTAATACGTTGTGCCATGACAGTATTTTGTCAAAGCAACCCTTGCGCCCGCCTATATTGTTCATCATCATCAAGAGGCTGGTCCACATCGACTTCTTGAAACGTGGACGCGGGAACCAGCACCCTGCTTGTACTGCTCCAAAGCTTCCAGCGTCCACGTTCGCCAGATGGGAGAGCTGAGGAGCTCTCCTGCACTCGCCTGGATTTCATCTTCCTGCTGATCTTTTCTGGCTGCGCAGAGGCATATTTCTCATTTTACGGCCGATCTCGGCGTCGGACGCATACACACCCCTTCGCCTCCGATTGCACGAAGACAGGAGAACGCGAGGTAGGCCCGTATAGAACTGAAAAATTACCGAATTGAATACGCAGTGACTTACAACCTTAAGTGTGTGTGTATCATAGAATCATGTTAAGGTTTTGTACTTTATAGAAGGGGGCAATCGAACAATTGAAATTCTACAGGCTTAGCAGATCATTCTGATTTTATTACGGGGCATACAATAAACGCACATCTATGATAACCGAAGGTACACATTAGGGTAAAGTCTATTAAGGATTCTCAGAAGGAGTACTCGACATTCTCGCCATCAGTGAGGCTGAGTGTTCGGCTGGAGCTTTGATAGCCACCTAAGAGTCTTCGAACGGTGTTGGAAGCAATCAAAGCATCCGGGCTAACCTGAGCGCAATATAGCCCCCCTTTGTCTATGAGGAGCTTCTGTTTCTAAGCCACCTCGTAAGCAATGATGGGGTATGCCCAGACTCGAACAAAACCGCTACTATTGCACTGTTTGTGTCGCCCACAGACAAGAAATTTGTGACATATTCCTCTGACTGTGCGCATATTAGCGACGCTTTTTCAAGACTTTTTTGTGCACTGCCGAACCTCCGGCCCAAATGAGTGATGTAATCGCTTAATTTAAATGGGAAGCGTACCCTCTCCAATCCTCGGGCACTGTTATTGAAACTCTGAGAATGAAGTTCATACCGACGCAAACAGCGTTGACCTGGGCGCCTTCGTCGTTCAGAAATGCGACGGACTAAAGAAATCGCGCACGATAGCCATTACCTGTCGAAGGCCGAGGCTAACTATTCAACGACCGAAAGGAGTTGTTCGCTATCATACGCGCTACATCGAAATTGCGCCCCTACCTGTACGGACGTCCATACAAGGTGGTCAGCAATTACCACGCACTGTGCTGGCTTGCTAATTTGAAGGACCCCTCCGGCTGCCTCGCTAGGCGAAGCCTGTGCCTTCAGGACTGCTTATTTCGAGCCCAGGTTGACAAGCCAGGCGAAAGGAACGAGGACGCCCGTTTAGGACCGATAAGCACCTGTGACTGCGCGAAACACCAATGCTAGAACGCCGGCCTACAGTGAATCGTTCAATATCTGGAAGGCAAGGTGTCTTCAGCAGTACCACCATTCACGCGTGGCTTGTCCTCTGTGTGTCCGCAAAATGGCATTCTCGTGAAGAACGTCGCTCCCAACAAGAACGCGTACATGCTCGTCGTTTCGAACAGCCTGCGCGAGCAATTTCAGAAGGCTTGGAATGACAAGCCAAAAGCTCGGTACCTCGGGTTTACCCACACCCTACGCCGCATTCGAGACAAATGCTACTCGTCACGACTGTCTGGAAACGACTCACTGTTCGTCAAAACATGCTGTGAGTGTCAACAACGGAAGACACTTTTTGGATAATCAAAACCGGTAATACCATCGAACAGGCCCTTTCGGAATTTGGAATCGTATCTCTTTGGCTGTTCGCAACGTCAGCATTAGTCAACAAGGGGATCATTGTGGCGACCTACTTCGATCCGCTACGCCGAAGTAACAGCCGAGTAATACTGAGGCGGAAATCACACAATTTTGCGTCGAACAGATCCTTTGTTCTTGTCGCCTGCCGTCAGGTTGCAGAAGCCCGACGACTTTCACGATTACGGATCAAAGACATCAGCGGACCGACGCCAGACGCTACAACCGACGAAGACGCAACGCGGAATACAAGCCAGGATACTGAGCGTGAGTTTGGACGCTTATTCGGCGCCGGGAATTGAGTGAAAACTTTTGCGTCCTTATTTCGCTCCGTGCAAGGTTCTTCGTCGACTAGATGAACTAGACCATGAAGTCGTCCCTGATGGAATGACGGGATCCCGGCGACGACGCGCGCGATAAGTTGTCCATGTCGTTTATGTGCGTTATAGGATACTGTGTTTGGCACTGTGAGTGTTAATTTTGTACTGTACGATATAATTTTTTTTCCGCCCACCTTTCTTGCGGTGAAACATCGTGTCGATGCCTTTCTAAGACAGGAGTAATGCAGTGAACCATTGTACTCTTTCTCTGTTCGGTCTGAAAGCCGCATGAACGCGGCTTTTATGACTTTCGTTGTGACGCAAGACGCGACCACACTTATATCTCGATTGATTGCGGCCACAGCGCTACTGCTTCGGCTTGGTTACAGATTGTTGTCGCTTTATTTGTTGCGTTGTCGTTACACTGAGCGCAGCCGAGTGCGGCGGGGATGCTGTTTGACTACCGCCGAGCATACTGGTTGCTTCAAATCGTTAGGAACTCCTCAGGCATTCAATTTTTTATGGCCACTTGGCAGCCCAAAAACGTTTCTTCTCGAAGCTCTTATCGCTGTGTTCCCCACTCTCTGACTTCCCTGACCACTACGTGACAATAGGCCAATAACTGAATCCTTATTATTGGAAAAACCAGTTTTCGGTGCCATTTTTTGTTCTATAAGGTTTCTTTCTCCGTGCTGAAATCAACACGCGTTAGGAATGTCCCCTCTTTTTGCCAAACTATGGAGGGTTTCGTGCTGCCTTCAGTTTTTACCCTTTTGTTCAGCATTCTTATTTTCTGAAATATTTATTTTTCTTCTTCCTCGCAGGAATTCAGCTATGGCTTTACAGCCAACACGCTTGCTCAGCTTAAAAGCGCTGCTGGTGAATTCCGTTTCTAGGCTGTGTTTTGTACTTTTGTTGCAACCTTACCAAGGCTTTCGAGCATACTGTTTGATATAACCCTGGTAGGGTGTTAAACTGGCCTTGTTAAATACCATTGCACATGACTCCACGAGAATATTGCCGTGATTACCTCGCGGGAAAAAATGCCATGATTTCTACATAAATGGGCTAAGTATATATTATTCGACTAGATGGACCCTTTCGCTTTTAAGACGTGTATTTCCATTGGGGCCCTCATCGAGACTTGGAGTCATACTATAATTTGTGGGGTGATGTTTAGAAAAGAAAACACATTTCTGCGCTGCCACCCCAGGCAGTAAGCGCCGATTTTTTCCTCCGAAAGGAACAGTGCTAAACTCACCCCCCCCCCTTTTTTTTTTAGAATCAGCAAAGCGGGAACTATGTCGAGGAAATTACGTTTCAAGACGCACTTGCAATCGTAGGGTAGATATGCTTGTGCAAGGCAACACGCTTACAATGTTTGTTTACCTTTGTTTACATAGCATGTAACAAAGAATGGTGGGGCTGAAATGTGTTTACCGGTTCAGGACAATAAGGCTTGTGTGGTATCTTGGAAGGAAGGCGTATTCTGAAAATAGAAAGCTGCAGTAATACCGCTGACAGCGAGATGGCTCGAAAGGGTGTAGAACTTCCTCGTTGATGGCGAGGAAAATAATGGCTCATTAAGAACGCAAGCCTAGTGACCAGCGCAGCATGTTACAACCTCTCACTCCCAATTAGGCGCGTCTATATTGACTGCAAAGACTCTTACCTCCTTGGTCTTCCTGGTAATCTGAAAAATTTACAAAATTAAGATAAGAATGCTGATAATTAGGCCGTCAGGATGCGGCAGATGATTTGGTCATTTTTGGTTTCAGAAAAATTACGCTTTTATGAATGGTTGCTGAACGAAAGTAATAACTATTTGTACCTTATTACTTTTACAAAGCCGATATTTTTTTGGATGTAGGGGATCTTACAGTTTAAAAGTTGAGTTGGTGCTACAGGATTGCTTATTCGTCGGTCCCATCGAAATAAACCTGCATTGTTGAAATCGTACTTCAAAAAGGACCGCCTCTTGCGGCATGCCAGAAGATAACGCGGATAGACACTAGACAAGTCGATATACGTGCATTGCAATACATGAGCGCAATACAAAAATTGAAGGTTCTGATGAAAAAATGTAAAACCAGAGACTAAAAAAAGGAAGGATATGCAAAATACATAGCGTGCCGAGCTATTCTGGCCTGCATTCTAAAGCCTTGCTCCAATTTCAACGTCACACGTGGGGTAAATTAATCCGTAACCCCGACAACTGCTCTCCTGATAGCTGACATGTTGCTTTGGGAGGTAAACACTTTCAGCCCTGGAGCCGCTGCGGTGGCTCAGTGGTTATGACGCTTGGCAGCTGACCGAAAAGTCGCGGGTTCGATCACGGCCGCAGTGGTCGAATTTCGATGCAGGCAAAAGTCTAGATGCCCGTGTGCTGTGCGATGTCAGTGCACGTTAAGAACCCCAAGTGGTCGAAATTTCTGGAGCCCTTAACTACGGCGTCTGTCACAGCCTGAGCCGCTTTGGGACGTTAAACCCCCATGAATCAAACAATCAGCACGGGAGCTTTCATTGCAGGACAAACAAGCAATACCTTATTGCGATATAGCATTTCAGGTCCCGTTCTCGAACAAAGCCCGCGTCTGTGTTCGTATCCCGGAAAAGGTCCGTAGGCCGAGAGGCTGTTGACGTTATCTATTCACCAAAAAAAGAAACACTTTCGGCGAGAAGAAAAAAGTGGTCGAGGGGCAATGGAACCACACCATTTTGGTCGCGAGCTGGGCGCTCTGGAACTAAACTTTTGAGAACATTTAATAAATGCATGAGAACAGTGCCGAAAGGGGTTGAAACCCGAACGTACTCTTGCCCTTAATAATGGGCTGAAAAATAAGAAGCCCCCCCCCCATCACACACACACACTTAAGCAAATGGCTGTAGTTTAGCTCTGGTTAAACATAGAGTGACACAATAACTACAAATGATCGAGTGGAACTAGCTCAGTCGAATTGCAAAGTCAGTCTTTCGTCGCTCTGTTCCGGTGGGCATTCCTCCTTCATCTTCGTCCCACATGACACGGCGCATGCGCACGGTTGTCGCAGCTCGAATTCGCCGGCGGGCGGCGCCGCTGGCAGCAGCAGCTGCACCGCATCACGTGGATGGTCACGTGACCAACCCCTTGACCACGCCGTGGCTGCGCCGCCCCCTTCACCTGCCGCCGCCACGCTGAAAGCTCGAAATGCTACCGTAATGTAGCTATCGCTACAAAATCATGGCAGAAAAATTCTGTAATGCATGAACATGCATCTTGATAGGGAGGACAGTTAGGAGGATCTTGCAGAGCAGCATACGCTGCCCGCATTAAAGCTCACTTTTCTCAATGCAGAGACTTCGATGATCGAGGTGATCTCGCATACCCGTCCCTCATCTGGCTCTTACAAAGACTGAGCAGTCAAATAAACACAACTAAATCCCAAGGCGGAACGCAGTTTTATTACAGCAGGCGAAGACTTAATGCCGGACGGGGTGGTTTCAGTGTAATTTGGAAAAGAACTGCGACAGCATTCGTTTATTTCGATGGCTTCGACATCTTGTGAGATCAGTTCATGCCGCAGAGTAGACAGCAAATACTTAGCTAATTGGAGTTAAGCACAGCCTGTGCGCATAGGAAGCCACATATGTGTCGTGTCATCAGTCGCGTGGTACTCTTCAGGGTATGTTAAGAATCGTCCAAGTTTTCAGTTTCAGTTTATAATATTGAAAGTCACAAAGGCCGAGAATGAAATTGGTACAAAAAGGCTTTTTTTTATACATGCTAAACTTTTCACTTATTTGAGCCTTTTTTCCCGCTGATAACGAGGGCGAAGGTCACTCACGACATTTATCGAGGGCAGCACAGGACATAGAAGTTGTCATGGTTTTTTAATTTCTTAGCACTTTTTTAGATGTAACCATTATTTTGTAGCATTTTTCGAGTTAATATGGGATATTCAAAATTCCGTAAGTGAGCTTTCCCACGTAACTATGTTGCCAAAGAAAAGATTGCCTACTTCTCTTTAAGAAAAAAAAAAAAACTGCGAGGGGTACAGGGCAGGCGCTAAGTGTGGATATAATGAAGGAAACGTATCCTGTAAGAATAAAACAAAAACTAGTCCTTGATTTGTTTCAGCTAGAAGCGCATGGTCAGCCGCCTTGTGTTGGGCAACATTGAATATGCTTTATTGCAGGCTGGGAACTTAAATATTTTTCTCTGATAACAATAATCACGATTCCTTATATGTCCGCATATTAGCACATTGAAGCTTTTTGGCTAGCCTCTCAAAACAAGTGAAGCTAGGAAAAGTCCTCTCCTTAGGCTGTTTATCGTATTTAAAACATGAAGGCTGCACTCCCTATCATTTTATGTGTGAGATTGTCTTGGTGTGGTTTTACCAAAGTAGAATTCCAGAAGGAGCAGAATTAGCACTAGATGTACGAGTACATGGAGGAAAAAAGCAGGACCCGAGCAGCACAGGTAACCGGTAGTGGAAATGAATGATTTTACTCTGGCACTTTGCAGGAGCGGCATCTGCCAATACATTTCCATTTTTGCACCGATTACCTGAGCTTCTTGGGGAGTAAGGGGAGTCGTCAATTCACTAATAATTTTTCTCCCTTTGAGAAAAAAATAAAGCGCTGAAAGTTCCCCGACCAGCAGAATGATGCCCCTGTACTCGTACAAAGAAACGTTTCTGTGTTTGGCGGCAGTTTTTGATTTGAAACTGAAGACCTCGCCTTCCAGAGAATGGGGTCCACCATCCATGGTGTCGCCCGACGAGGCACGCACCAAAATTCAGCATAGAATACACCGGTTTAATCCGGATAAGTAATTTTTCTTTGACTAGGAAGTTTCTGTGGAAGCTGTAAGCTTTCTTTTGTAGCCGTATGGCAGCGCTTGGGTGGATGCGACCGCAGCTGTGGCCGAGTGGTTGAGCATCCGCCTCGTATGCGGGAGGTGCGAGGTTCGATCCCCAGTGCCGCCGGGTACCCATCGGTGATACAATCGGTACAAGCTTTGCCCTAGCCTTTTGCTGGGCTAGTAAGGGGTGAAATGCTTGGAAAAGGGGTCTTTGACCCCACCTTGAGTAATCGAAGAATGCCTTGTTCAATGGCGCTCTTTGGTCATAGACACCCTTGCGCCATAAAAAAATTCATAATCGTCATCAGCTTGGGTGGATGCCTATGAGTGATTACTTCCTTATTACATTTCAACTCGACGTTGGGGGTTTTCCGTAAGCATAAGACCGACACTGTTCCCACTTCGAGGTATAGAGCAATTCGCCTTTGATCTACGATATGCAATATGTCCAGGTAAGCTGATGGTAGAGCGACTGCTTCGGTGATGCGGTGGTCTCGGGTTCGAACACCGGAACAAATCGAATTTTTCGTTGCCTGCTAAGTTTCGGTGTAAACTGCATCGCTTTCATTGGTAGTCGTATGGCTTGCGCTTGGGCGGTAGCCAATGAGTAATTGCTTCCGTTTTAAAAATCTGCACCACCTCGGAGATTTCCCTTGAACGTTTCACCAACATTGAATAAACAGGGTTCGCATAAACGTTGAGAGGCCCTATATTTACATGTCGCTTTGAAAATGAAAGAAATGTCGATTATTACTTGGCATTTAACGCGAGTATAACGGAGGCACGGCAACAACCTAGCCGTAGCTGTCGTCTAAGGTTGATCAGAAAGCGATCATGCTCCTAAATACACCCATAGCCCACAGAAATGTCCAAGCTTTTCTAAGCTGTCAACAGTGGAGGATGTTCGCTACGAGGAAACCCGCTACTTGATATTAGTAGTAACGAAGCGGAAACATTACAAGCTGCAGCTTTCTACGAAACAATCAGGATGAATAGGTATATATATATATATATATATATATATATATATATATATATATATATATATATATATATATATATATATATATATATACATGCAAAGCATATGAAAAAATGCACATGAAAAGATTCGACGTAGTCCTTTAGTCCTTTTTTTAGTAGCTGAAGCGCTCTCTCTCTCTCTCTCTCTCTCTATATATATATATATATATATATATATATATATATATATATATTCGAATCTTTTCATGTGCTTCGCTGATTCTCTAGGCTTCTTTTCTGTTCCTTTTTATCGAGACGTCGGTTTTATTCCACGGAACTGTTCTTGCGTTGAGAAACATCCATACATCCATATATAAAGACTGCCGCGGTGGCGCAGTGGTTTTGGCGCTCGGCTGCTGACCCGAAACACGCGGGTTCGATCCCGGCCGCGGCGGTCGAATTTCGATGGAGGCGAAATTCTTGAGGCCCGTGTACTCTGCGATATGTGAGTGCACGTTAAAGAACCCCAGGCGGTGGAAATTTCCGGAGCCCTTCACTACGACGTCCCTTATAGCGGGAGTCGCTTTGGGACGTCAAACTGCAGTAAACCAAACCAAGACATCTATAAAGGATCATGTGGTCTGCTCTGGCGTCCTCGCATGAGTGCACAACCCCATTTATCAGCACTAGCGCATGCGCGTGACATCTGTGTTTTCTGCTACATGAAACATCATCATCATCTGCCTGACTACGCCCATTTCAGGATAAAAGCCTCTCCCGACCGCGGCGGCCACGTTTCGATGGCGGCGAAACGGTTATAACTGGTTAAACTGGTTATAAACTGGTTATAAAAGGCGAAACTGGTTATAAACGCTAAAGCCGCTCGTGTGCTGTGCGATGTCAGTGCACGTTAAAGAACTCCATGTGGTCGAAATTATTCAGGAGCCCTCCACTACAGCACCTCTTTCTTCCTTCTTTCACTCCCTCCTTTATTCCTTCCACCGATATGCGAGACACCGATATGCGCATATCGCATATCGGTGTCCACCGATATGCGAGACAGACACTGCGCCACTTCCTTTCCCCAAAAACCAATTTTCAATTTTCAGTTCCTCCCGCATCTCACAGATTCACCCGGTGCTGTTTAAGCGGCGGCCACCTTAACCCGACCTGCTTCCTGCTGTCATTCACCCACCTCTGCCGTTCTCTGCTAGCTTGCTTTTTCTTCGTGTCCAGTCCGTTGCACTTAACGACCTTTGGTTGTCTTGCCTTCGTGTTTCATGTGCTGATAATGCCGCTGGCTTCTCCTTGATTTCGTTTAGGGCGTCATTAAAGGGACCCTCAAATGCTTTCAATAGCGATATTTTGTACAGACGCTTCAGGAACTATAAAAAAAATACTACGTCGAGTCTTTCTATCTGGAGAGGTGGTCTTTATGGGAATTTGAGCCATATATGATAGGTCTGCGTAGATCCTATAATTTAGAATTTTTGCAAATAACTGCTCATAGTAGCTGGAAACCGATTAGGGTGACACACCTCACAGCGCGTCCCCTGCCCCGATGACGTCAGTGGGCAGACGGGGCCAGCTCGAAGGCTGGCCCTTCTGCCCACTGACGTGATCTACGTGTCGCCCTAATCGGTTGCGAGCTACTGCGAGCAGCGGTTTTTTAAAATTATTTCTAATTTTAAAATTATTTATAAATTGTTTCCTTACACACTCTTCTCTCTTGCTTCTTAAGGCTACACCTAGCATCTTTCTTTTCAGTCCTCGCTGCGGTTTTCCAAATTTACGTTGAACCCTTTTGGATAGCCTCCGAGGTTCTGCTTTATACGGGAGTACCGGTCGTAGTAACGGATGGTCGCGTGTTATAATCTTTTCTCTTGTGGTATATTCGTAAACTGACATTCTTGATCCGAGAGCACTTTGCAAATGCGCTGTGCCCCATTCTTAATTTTCTATTTATTTCACCTTCGCAATCCGGATCTGTGGTTGCAACTTCTCCTCAAAAGATGTGTCTTAGCACTTCCAGCGTCTCGCTACCATCTGTAAACTGCTGTTCCCTTCTGAGACTGTTGAATATTAATTTTGTTTTCATCATAATGATTTTTAGATCTACCGCTCTGTTCTGCCTGTTTAGTCATTGATCATGCTTTGCAATTCACCTCCATACTGACTCAGCAAGGCGATGCCATCAGAATCGCAGATTACTAAGGTATTCTCCATTTACTCCAATCCTCAAGTGTATTCAGTGCAGGTCTCTGGATACGTGGTCTTCATAGGTAGTGAATAGCATTGGTGAGATACTGTCACTCTGCCTGACGCCGTTTTTTATTAGAAATTTGTTTCTGACTTTTTGAACAGCTATGGTCGATGTGAAGCCGCTGTATACAGCTTCTAACATTTTGACTTAATGTTCTTCTACACCCTGATTCCTTAATGCGTGTTTAACTGTTGTGATTTCTCCACTTATTGAAATTCTTTCTCTTAAGATGTGGTGGCTATATGTTGGGTGTGGGTTTGTCCTGCGCAATTTTCCATGAACAAATTCTCTGTGAACATATGGTATATTCCTTTGCGAAAGGCGGCCTGTTCCTTTAGTTGATTGAGCCTAAGCTTCTTCTCATCCTATTAGCGATTACCTTAATGGCAACCTGGTAGGAAGCGGACTGTAAGCTGATCGGTCTGCAAGTTTGGCCGTAAAGAAGCTAAATAAGCAGACAGAAAGTTTCAATGATACTAACAAAAAACCGATAGCTGAGAGATTTAAATCCCGTAATTCAAAATTTACGATACGTACGGTTGATACGAGCGCTACGTTTTGCCTCGACAGCAGTCGTTTCTCGGTCACATCGGCCACTAAGCGACCGTAAATAAGATGAACGGTGAAATTTCTGTATCATCCTTTTATTTGCAAATTTCTTTCCTAACAACAACCCCAGTCAGCTTTTGCAGCTGGCTGGAAGGGCATGACTTAACCAAGGGAAACGAACCGCTTAATATCTGATGGTTTTTCTGATGTGGGCGAAATGCCAGGCCAGTTTTACAGCGAGAGATCTTGGTGCGCTGTTTAGGGTGTCATAGCATGGAACGCATTCGTCGAGCGCCGAGATATGAACGGGAGAGAAGGTGGTCGGTGGAGAGAGGTAGCAGGAGCGAGTTACCAAGTAGGGGGTGCTGAATGGCAGCGTGTGCGAGCACTGGGTAGGCAAGCCGGAGCTTGCAAGGCTTAAATCCTGAGTTCCGACCGCTGATGGCATGAGCCCGCGCAACGACGTCCAATGCGACAAGTCAGACCACCCAGAATGCCGTCAGTTCCCCACCGTTGCTTCTTCATGCGCCTCGCACTCCCACATCGTTTCATGGCGACTAGTTCGAAGACGTGGAAGACTGGTTGGCCAGCTACAACCGAGTCGCTGCGTTTAACCTGTGTGACGAGGACCGCAAGCTACGAATTGTCTATTTTGCCCTGGAAGACTCCGCCAAGACGTTGTTTGAAAACCACGAGTCCGCAGTCAAAACCTGGCGAGACTTCAGGCGACAGTTTCTCGACACCTTCGGCAGCAACGAACGGAAGGAGCGAGCTGAAGTCGCCTTGCAGTCCCTCTGCGCAGCGGCCAAATGAGAGCGTCGCCATGTTCGTAGAAGACATGACGCGGCTCTTCAACCGCGCAGATCCTGCCATGTCTGAAACGAAGAAGGTGCGTCATTTTATGCGAGGAGTCAAAGAGCAGCTTTTCGTAGGACTTGAGCGCGACCCTCCTAGCACAGTGGTTGACTTTGCTCGGGAAGCGACAAGCATGGAGCGCGCCTTGCAGCAGAGGTTCGCGCATTACGGCCGTCCGGCGAATATAACTGCTATGGACGCCAACACGCCGCTGCTTGTAACCGAGAGTGAGGCCCTCCGTCAGCTTGTCAGGAGCATTGTGCGGGAGGAGCTACAGAAGCTTTGCCCTGTCGACAACACCCGGGTGTCGGAGCCATCACGGATGTCATTCGCGACGAAGTCCGTCGTGCGGTGCAGCCAATGGCGTGTCCCCAGCCGCTGCCTGAGCCGTATGTCATGACGTACAGTGAAGCGTTGCGCAGCTCTGCGCCAGCACCACCGGCGTTATACTGCCCTGCTCCTTCTGCACCGCATCAACGCTTTTCGAATTCGCCTGCCCTCTCCGACGCACGACCACCCCTCAGCAAAGCACACGCGTGGCGCACATTCGATTCAAGTTTATTTGCATCTATACATGTACAGATGACGGGAGTACAGACAAAAAGCCAAATGAATTCGGCTTGACGGGTTCTGTACCCCCTGCAGAAATTTCACTGTGCACAATAAAGAGAACACAAACGTACAATACTTGATAAACGAGAAAAAAAGCATTAGTGAACATTGTATAACAGAAATACATACGGGTAAAAAAATCAACGATAGAATGCTGCAAGGAATTATATTACAGAAAGCGAACAGATAAAATAATGCAAATAATACAGCCTTGAAATTCACATCTATAAATAATAAGTTAAGTACATGCAGAGAAAATAAGTTAACAACCAATTTTCTAACCAATTGGTTAACAACCGGCCCCTGCGCTTCCACTGCGGTGAGGCCGGCCACATACTGCGCCACTTCCAGTATCGTCGGATGGGCCTGCGAGGGTTTTCACCAGACCCATCCCGGCCACGCTATGGTGAACACCCCCGTGACATCGAGCAGTACCTGTCGGCCAGCGTCCCCACTGCGCCTTCGCCACAGCACCCGTCCAGGTCGCCGTCGCCCAGTTGGTTCTCTTCCACAGGTCGCCAGCCGTCCATCCGGCAGTCCCGTAGTCCACGCCGGGAAAACTGAAGACGGCGACCTCTGGGGGTAGGGCCGCCATTGCTCCGCAATTCGAACAAGATCCTCCGCTCGCCGACTTGACCCTTCAACCCGATCTTCCACCTGCTCCGACCCCCTTCCGACGCCCAAAACAGCCTCTGCTCGACGCCCCATTTCTATCCTCGACCTTCCACTTTCCACTGAAGACGGCGACCTCTGGGGGTAGGGCCGCCATTGCTCCGCAATTCGAACAAGATCCTCCGCTCGCCGACTTGACCCTTCAACCCGATCTTCCACCTTCTCCGACCCCCTTCCGACGCCCAAAACAGCCTCTGCTCGACGCCCCATTTCTATCCTCGACCTTCCACTCCGGAACCTTCCACTGCGCGCGTTCCAGAAAATGAGGTTGTTTCAGCCGGAATACCGGTCCTTGCTGACAACCACCATGTGACTGCCCTCTTCGATACCGGCGCAGATTTATCAGTTATGAGTCGTGGTCTTGCTACCCTCTTGCGAGAAGTGCTGACACCCTAGCACGGAACGCAAATTCGGACCGCTGGCGTTCACGTGGTGATGCTGCTCGGCGTCTGCACCGCTAGGATTGAGATTCGCGGTATCATCTTCACTGGTTGCTTCGCTGTGCTGGCTGAGTGCTCCAAGGAGCTGATCCTCGGTCTGGATTTTCTTATCGAAAATGGGGGTCATCGGCCTCCGCGAACTCATGGTGACATTCTCCGCCCCATGCACCGTAGCCGACGACAGCGCTCCAGGAAGACCCGTTTTTCGCGTGTCCAGCGACCACGTCACTCTACCACCGCGTGCCAGCTTATTTGTTACGGTGGACTGCGACAACCCCTGCGCGTCCTACGGCATCGCAGAAGCAAACTTGCCTGTTCTGCTGAGCCAACAAGTCTGCATCGCACGGGGTGTCGTTGCCTTGCAGAACCACCGAACTGAACTTCTAGTTACGAACTTCAGCGCCGAATACCGCCAATTGGCGAAAAATATAGCCATCGCCTATCTCGATGAAGTTAGCGAGCCCGCCACCCACTGCGCGTTGTGAACGTCCCGGGACACCCCTCCAGGAGGACCTAGTCGAACAGTTAAGGCTGACGTGAACCCTGCTTCTAACACTGATCAGTATCGCCGCTTGCAAACCATCCTTGAATCTTTTTATGACTGCTTTGCGACCCATTCTAAGATCACGCAGACGTCCATAACGAAACATCGCATCATAGTTGATGACAGTGAGCGACCTCTTTATCAACACCCCTATCGAGTCTCGGCGAGAAAACGTGAGGCGATACGACTGCAGGTGGACGAAATGCTCCGGGATGATGTCATACAACCGTCTACAAGCCCTTGGGCTTCGCCCATTGTGCTGATCGCCGAGAAGGACGGGACGCTGAGATTTTGTGTCGACTATCGAAGGCTTAACAAAATTGCCAAAAAGGACGTTTAACCATTACCTCGAATCGATGACTCTTTCGACCGGCTGCGTCATGCCCGCTAGTTTTCTTCTCTTGACCTCCGCAGTGGGTACTGGCAGATTGAGGTAGATGAACAGGACCGCGAGAAGACAGCGTTCATTACTCCTGACGGGTTGTACGAGTTCAAGGTGCTCCCCTTCGGCTTATGTTCCGCTCCTGCCACCTTTCAAAGAATGATGGACACTGTCCTCGTTGGCCTCAAATGGCAGTCCTGCCTCGTCTACATTGATGATGTGGTCATTTTTTTCTGCCACCTACGACGAGCATCTCAAGCGCTTGGGTGCAGTACCGGAGTTCGTACGATCGGCCGGCCTCTCGCTCAAACCAGAAAAATGCAACTTTACGTTCCAACGTCTGACGTTCCTGGGCCATGTCGTGAGCGCTGAAGGTGTTAGCCCTGACCCCGACAAGACGGCTGCCGTCTCTGCGTTTCTGACTCCCACTGATAAGCGTGCCGTGCGCCTTTTTTTGGGGTCTCTGCGCCTATTACCGACGTTTTGTGCGAGACTTCTCCTGACTAGCCGAGACTCTAACTCGCTTGACAAAGGACGACCAACCTTTCATCTGGGCCCAAGAACAGCATACGGCCTTCGACGACCTCAAGAACCGCCTCCAAACTACGCCCAGTCTTGGCCACTTCGATGAGGAGGCGGACACGGAACTACACACCGATGCCAGCAACGTTGGTCTGGGTGCCGTCCTCGTTCAGTGGCAAGATGGTGATGAGCGCGTGATTGCTTATGCAAGCCGCACTCTGTCGCGATCAGAAGCGAATTATTCTACCACGGAAAGGGAGTGACTTGCTGTCATTTGGGTGGTAACAAAATTTCGCCCATGCTTGTATGGTCGCCCAATTCGAGTCGTAAGCGATCACCACTCGCTTTGTTGGCTCGCAAACCTTAAAGACCCATCGGGGAGGCTGGCGCGTTGGAGTCTCCGCTTACAAGAATTCGATGTTACCATCGCGTACAAGTCTGGTAACAAACACAGCGACGCAGACTGCCTGTCCCGTGCTCCTCTCCCGTACACCATTGCTGACACGGAAGACGATCCCTCTTTTCTTGGCGCTTTAACCACGTCCGTTCTTGCTCAACAACAGCGAGATGACGCCGAGCTACGAACCCTCATAGAGTACCTCGAAGGTCGCACCTCGTCGCCGCCCCGCTTCTTCACAGGCGGGCTATCGTCGTTCTGCTTGCGCTGTGGCATCCTATACCAGAGAAACTACAGTCCCACGGACACTCCGTACCTGCTCATGGTCCCAATGGTGCTTCGAGACTAAGTTCTGGTTCTGCACGCATGCCACGACGACCTTTCTTCCGGCCACCTCGGCTTTTCTCACACGTTGGCGCGGATGCAGCGCAAGTATTACTGGCCCCGGCTTGCTACAGTTGTCCAGCACTACGTTAAGTCTTGCCGCGAGTGACAACGTCGGAAGACACCACCTGTGAAGCCGGCCGGCCTATTGAAACCCACTGATTCGCCTCGAATTCCTTTCCACCAGGTCGGCATGGACTTGCTGGGACCATTTCCGACATCATTGGACAACAGGTACATTATAGTTGCCACCGACTACCTAACCCGGTTTTGTGAGACGAAAGCCCTTCACTGCGGCACCGCTGGCGAATTTGCGAACTTTTTCATCTTTAACATTTTCCTCTGTCACGGTGCCCCTGCAGTCGTTTTAACTGATCGAGGCACGGCTTTTACATCAGCCCTTACTAAGGAAGTTATTCGTCTCAGTGGCACCAGTCACCGTCGAACCACTGCCTACCATCCTCAAACAAATGGACTGAGCGACTCATTAAGACCATTGCCGACATGCTTTCCATGCACGTCGACACCTACCATAAGAACCGGGACCAGATCTTGCCTTACGTCACGTTCGCATATAACACTGCTTTTCAAGAGACGACGCGCTTCACGCCGTTCCGTTTAGTGCACGGTCGCGAAGCCAAGACTATGCTGGACGCATTTTTACAGCCAGACGCTGCACGTCGCTCCGACGCTTGCGCTGAACAGTTCATTCGGCACGCAGAAGCCGCCCGCCAGCTAGCTAGACAGCGAACCCGTACCCAGCAGGAAAGCGACGCTCAACGTCACAACCCTCATCACCGGGCGGTGCTTTACCACCCTGGCGATCAAGTTTGGGTTTGGACCCCAATCCGTCTGCGGGGTCGCTCCGAAAAAACTTCTGCGCCGATACTTCGGCCCCTACGACGTACTGCGCAAACTTAGTGACGTTAACTACGAAGTGTTCCCGTAAGAGTCTGTTCGCTCCTCCAGGCGGCAGTCGGAATCCGAAATCATCCACGTTGCCAGGATGAAGCCCTACCACGCCCGCTAGGACTTATTCTGCCAAGTCCGGAGCCGCAGACTTTATTCCGGATTTCCGTGACTCCACGGCATCGCGGCGATGCCCTTTCCAAGAGGAGGGGCAATGCCACAAAGTTAGCCATTTACTGGCGCCGCCATGCGGTGGGACAGCACCCGCTGGTCTTCTTTGTCTTCCCCGGCTCGTGCGTTGGTTCGCTGAGTGTGTCTGCCAGGCTATTCCTGGTGTTCCCTTCTGCTCTTTCTGCCGGCTTTCGGTGACAATATGTAAAGACCAATTTCGTTCATTAGAAACCTCTGTTAGCTCACGTAGTTGACCAACGGCCGCTTCAAAAAAACAGAAAAAATTTATTGTATCCTACGTAGAACTCTTCTTCACCCTGTTGGTGTTGTTGTTTTTTTGGTGTTTTTTTGTTAGACGTCCTGGCAAGTGGACATTTGGTTAATCCGAGACATTTTTCTCATGCAGTCAGGTTCAACGGACGAGGTTTTACTGTATTGGAAGCTTGGTTAGCGTGAACAACGCCCTTGCACCTTTCACAGAGGGTATCTACACGGTCACCAGGAATTATAGCCTTTTGTCTGTACCGATGAGCATCGCAGCCACATAAAAGTATAGCCAGGGACAAAAGTTTGTGGGTTGGCGATTCATGGAAAAAAGAAAAAAAATTCTTTCCGCGTTGCCTCGTCACTAGTTCAGCTGATATTTTTCCTTTGACTAGAGCGCGCGTGTCCTCTCCTGATTCAATACTTTTCATTTGCCTTCCTTTCCGGACCGCAGAGACATCATCTTTTTTTTTCTGAGAACCCACATCTCGC
The DNA here is from genome assembly GCA_030143305.2 of Amblyomma americanum. Lineage (NCBI taxonomy): Eukaryota > Metazoa > Arthropoda > Arachnida > Ixodida > Ixodidae > Amblyomma > Amblyomma americanum. The sequence continues at coordinate 614 of JARKHS020007812.1, read as the reverse complement.
AATTTTTTTGTCTGTGGCTCTACATACAGCTCAGTTGGAAGCATGGCTATGGCTCAACTCACCTCAGCCAGGGTGTGTACAGAGCGAAAGCTCTGTTAACCATGGTTAGACACGGTTTAGCTTTGGTTCGTCTTTATTTTTTCAAGCAAATCACGCGACGCATCACGTTCCACATGTGCAAGTGAAAGAGCAGCGGTCGACGCGGCGGCGGACGTGACTGCCAAGCGCGCAGGTGTGGTGGCGAAGGTGAAGATGAAGATCGAGGGGCCTGCCATGCGCGATATTGCACATGTGGCGCGCCTCCCGTTAGAGGTCAAATCCAAGAGCCAGATGACTTTCAGGCTCAGCATGGGAGGAGTTGATTTTTCAGCTGTAAAATGTAAAGCACGACTGGCTTTCGTATTCACGATGAGTAGACAAATGTTCGTTTCACCATACTTTTGGACTCGGCCACCAGACGACAAACGCTGTAGCCCGCGAGAGATCGAGTATGCCTCATATCTTTCGCAATAAAGAAATGAGTGCCCTAAGGCGCAGGAAGGTGAGTGCAAAATATCACTCTGCTTTTTATTGTTTTATGCAACTGGGTTGATTTTCTTTCGCAGCGAATGCTC